>PVKS010009022.1:0-65739 GCA_004027875.1 Aplodontia rufa | reverse complement strand
TGCGCTCCAGTTGGGGGACAAGGTCTCAAGTAATGGCCCCAGCTCGGGCTCTGGCGAGCGCTGTGTGATTAGCTAGCTCCTTGAAGGACGAGCTTTCATTGCATCCAGATGAATTTCCCAAGAAGGCCAGTCCCCCCCCCCCCCACACACACACCTGCTTCCAAGGGAAGGAGGTCGGATGATCTCTGGGGGCTCTTGCCGTAGGCCCTCAGCTGCCAGGAATAAGAGTGACAGGGTCCTGCAAGAGTTGCTTCCCCAGGCTGTGTTTTCCTGAAGGAGGGATATCATAACAGCCCATGCGCATAGGGGCTGCGGTCCAGCCAGGCAGGAACAGGGCTGTTGAGCTTTCCAACAGTCGCTTTTATTTAACGTGCAAATGGAATTTTTAATCCCTTCCACGTGGCGTTTGTCTCACCGTACCCAATTCCCACTTTAAGAATTTGTTGTATTGTAAATCTTCTACTCCTAGGGTAACCTTGGTGGCATAATTATTAGATCTCCAGAGATTAATTTCTCCAGAATATGCTGGTCAGTAGTATTTGTGCCGGATGATTGCTCCTGATTGTGAGAATTTCAGGGGAGCACCTGACAGGCACTGAGTTTAACCACAGAGGGGAGGGGGTCTGGGTTACATTAGTGATCAGCTTACAGGATGGATCTTCCGTATCCCTATGAACATTATTAGAGTCTTCTAAAGTTAATGTGATGGCATCTGGATGTTGGATTGAGGTCCACTGTTTCTCCCTATCAGAAGCTGAGGCTCCCTTTACTCGTGTGTAGCGAGTCCAACCTCGTCCTGGTTGAGGGATCTCTCTTCCCCAGGTCTGAACAGCTGTCTCAGGCGTGAGCAGGACTTGGTAGGGCCCTTCCCAAGCAGAGTCCAGCTTGTTTTCCTTCTAAACCTGGATCAGGATGTGGTCAGCTGGCTGATGTGGGCGTGTAGGGAATTCTAGAGGTGGTCTCTGTGCCAGAAAGGATTAAGTAGAAGAGATACCTAATATAGAATTTTTAAGAAACTGATCCTTTGTATCAAAGGTGGAGAAATCCATTTTTTCTCTTAAATATGCTAACCCATGTAATAGTTCATATGGGGATAAACTGAGGGCTTTGTTTTAATTTGAAGGAGAGTGATGGAAAGGCCCCTAGTCCAGGGGAGTTTTGCTTCCACCATTAACTCAGTGATTTGTCTCTGTAGAGTGTGGTGCATTCTGTTCACCTTTCCCAAGGAAGGAGCTGCCAGGGAGTGTGATGTTCCCATGTTCTGTTTATGATTCTCGTGAGCTCTTTAATAATGGTTGCGGTAACATGGCTTCCATCATCTGAATCTATATTTTCTGTCAAATCAAGGGATTATAGATTCCAATAAAACCTTAGTTATTTTGAAATCACCGTAATCTTTACAACAAAAATCTATCTTTTGAACACAACTTTAAATGAACTTAAGTTTAGCCCACTTGAAGCCATCCTAACAAGGAGTAGAGTGAGGCAGAGGTTGTCTCAGGTAAGGCAGGGCTCTTGACAAATAATTCACCATTACATCTGAAACATGAGTCAAACAAAAACTAAGACAGTGCTTAACTTTTTTTGTGGAAACTAAAAAATGGCAAAACTCTTCCATGTGCCCTATTTTCAACCTTGAAATAAATCAGATTCTCGTTATCTTTTCAAAATACATTTAAATTTCTATCCCAACATAAAAAGAAACACACGATTCTATATATAGCTTATTGATAACAGATTACCTTTATCCAGTTATAAAATATTAAATGACATAAATTCCCAACTAAATGTTAAGTCTGAAAGAGACTATTAGCAGAACACCAGCTTGGTAAAGTGACCTCCTAAGGTTTTATTTTGTTGTTGTTGTTGTTTTTTTGTTTATTAAGAGAGAAAGAGAGGGAGGGAGGAAGGGAGGGAATCAACTTTATTTAATCTTTCATGTGGATTTCTTTGCTCTGACACTTCATTGTATACTCGGTGCTAGGGCTTGAACCTGTGTACTTGCACATGCCAGGCAAGCACCGTAACTGCTGTGCCACTACTCCAGCCCCTTCTAAGCTTTTCATTTTAAAAGAGTTGTATATTTGGAGGACATGAATACATCTAATATACAAAGAAGCCTGTAACAGCATCACTATTACACTAATGTCCTAATATTAATCAAGTTTAACCTTTAAAGAAAAATTTAGAATCCATAGTGTAGGAGAATAACCTAAACAACAGTTGTTTGTTTAACCAGAGTTGCATAAACCCTAACTCAAGAATAAAACCTAGGGCTGGAGCCCACAACCCCTCCCACTACAGGAATTCCATCTTCTCTCATTTAAAAAAAGTTCCTTGTTTTAATAAAATGAAAAACTTAACTCTTTACAATACTTTAATCAAAACACAGCTGAAATTTTTCATATGTATATAGAATTATAATGTTAGAATTTAAACTCTTAGTAACCTTGTTTTTAGGTTAAAATCCAGAAATGAACATCTTAAACTCCTTTTTATCCATTTACCAACTTATAAAAATACATTTAATAGACCCAAATATGTTACCTTATGTAATTCAAGAAGACAAGAGCACTTAAATTTGAACTTAGCAATTGATGATTTATATTTTAACTTTGCAAATTATTCAGATGTTTCCTCTAGCAAACTCGTTTATGATAAATCTTGAATTGAAACAATTAATTTCTCCTCTTTTTGGTTCCAGGAAGGCAGAATTTTTAATATATTCTAACCAAGAAAAGCATGGGTTTTTAAATTTTAAACATTTTTTTTAAGAGAGAGAGAAGAGAGAGACAATTAACTTTATTTATCTTTTTCTTCTGGCCTTTGCTTCTCCAGCACTTAGTTGTGTGTGTGGTGCTGGGGTTTGAACCTGGTTCCTCGTGCATGCCAGGCAAGCGCTGAGCCACTGCTCCAACCCAATTTTAAATGTTTTTACTCTTATGTTTAACCAATTTAAGTTGAACCTCTTTCTAAACGTCCAAGTCATGTGAACTAAAAGTCATTTAGGTCCATTTTCTCTTCTAATTTAATTTAATTTATGAGTGCTCACTTATAAGTCAATTTATTAGATGCTGATAAAACACATAACACAAGCATACAATACAGGTGTACACACATGTACATAAAAACAACACAAAGCAAAGATTTTAGAGCCTTTCCTTGAATAATTGACCTTTGAGTAAGGACAGCAGGAAGAATAAGGGCAGAAAAAAGGCCGGCATTTTCCCGAGGCAGAACACTGACAGATCCCCTCTGTTATTTACTGGGAAGCAGATCTGAGTACACAGTAGTCCTGTGGCCAGCCACTTGAATTTGAAAGTGGCAACTTTTGTTTCTTTCCTAGAATTATCTTTCCAACATTTTTACATGTATCCCAGAAGGCTATCTGGGGAATTTTTGTGTTTTCCCCCTCTGATGGCATCCTCTTTCTCTGGAGTAGAATTTTTACTTCCCATCCCGTTCCCCCACCACCTCCCAGGCATGGACTTGTGTTCCTGAGTCCTGAGAGTTATAGCTCTCGAAAGGAGGTTTATTACAGCCCTCCCCCAGTTGCTTCCTCTGTTTCCTGCCAGTTCCCCCCACCCACACTGGGGTACCGGCACTGTGGATCAAGAGTTTGCATAGTTACTTCATGTCCCACATAACCTCTGCCATGTCCCAACCACGAAGGGAGTACTTCTCTCTGAAACCCAACATTTTCTTACCTAGGTCCATGCGTGAAGTTATCTGGTTGCTTTGTGCCCTCTCCCAGCATTGCTGATCCACTCCCAACCCCGAGTGTTTCATCGGCTGCAGGAATCATTGCTCCCCACCTTGAAGCTACCGAAACAGGGCAGTAGGACATGCCCCCCTGTAGGAGAGGGAGCATCACGACCCCCAGGCAACCCATCATGCCCCATGCAGGCGCCAAATTATTAGAAATACCAGGTGTGCAATAAAACAAACATGGCTGGAGGGTGAGCAAGGCAGACCTTGCTTCTGCAGGAGGGTGTGCTCACAAAAGGGATCCAGAAGCCAGCACATCTGAGCAGGCAGTCCCCCGATATTTATCCCTAATGAAGCACAGCCCCCGTCTTCGATTGGAGGAGCTCAGGTTAAAACTCTGCGATTGGCTAATTTAAAATAGGGCAGGTTCAGAAAGGGTTCTGTTGCAATTGGATAACTGCTATGGAATTTTTGTTTTTAAATTACTTCCTTCTGACCATGTGGTTCCCTAACTTAGAACAGCTTCATTACACACAAGAAATTTAAGTTGCAGAAAACGAGCCTGTGTTGCACTACAGGTTTAGCCTTGACAGAAAAGAAAGCATGGCTCTTGAGAGCCGCCTCACCAGCCTGTTCTGCTGCTGCACCTCACCACTGCACGACTCAGAAGGGTTCATCACACCTGCCTTCTCCCTTACCTCCCATGCCAGACCACCTTCCACTGCCTGGCATGGTCTCTGGTGGCCTTCCTGCTCACTTTCTCATCAGCATTCCCATAGTGACATCTCCCCCTCTCCCGGCTGCCTTTGAATCCTGTGCTTCTGCCTGTTCTCTGACCCTGCTTGACCTCCTCGACCCATTGCCGGATCCACCTCCACACCACTTCCACAGGGCTACTTCCTTCTGTCCTGTTCTCTTACCTGAATCTCCCCTGTGACTCTGATGATTTTCTACCTCCAGGACACCTTCACTTGGCATCTTCATCTTAAGGCATCCAGAACTGAGCTTCTGCTATTGCCCCCAAGTCACTTACTCCCCTGGTCTGACATATCTCAGTGAATGTATCCTCCTCCATCCACGTACTGAAGACAGAACCTGAGCAGTGTCCTTGTTCCTGTTCCCCACATCCTGTCCATTTTGCCTTGACTTTAAATAGAGGACCTTCTCGCAGAGTGGATACGCCAGGCCCCTCCACCTTTGCCTGGACCATAGAACAACCTTGGCGTGAATGCCCACTGCTACACTTACCTCTAAAGCCATTTCCCATCTCTAGCTGGAGTAGCTTTTAAAAAGCAACCACCAGCCACAGGGGTACCTGCCTTAATCCCAGCTACTCAGGAGGCAAAGACAGGAGGATTGCAAGTTCAAGGTCAGCCTGGGCAATTTACCAAGACCTTGTCTCAAAATAGTAAATAAAAAAGGCTGTGGGTGTAGCTCAGTAGTAGAGCTCCCCTGGGTTCAATCTCCAGAACTGCAAACAACAACAAAAACAGAACCACCAGCATTGTGGAGTCCTAGATCGATGCTGGCACATAAGCTGATGAAATTCAAATACAGTCTGATGTCCAGTTAGGAATCTTGTACCAGTGTTAATTTTCTGCTTTTGATAGTAAAACAAGACTTTCACCCCATAAGAGAAATGAGGTAAGGGGTGTAAAGAAACTCCTTGTTCTATATTCACATCTGTTTTGTATGTCTAAAATTAGTTCAAATGAACGAGTTTAAAACAAATTAAAGTGGATGGTGTGCCATCTGACTTAAATCCCTGCAGAGGCCCTCCATAGGCCTAATGGAGAATTCAGGCACTACAGCCTCATCCCGCACCTCCTCCCCTCCCTCTGCCTCGGGGACAGTGGCTTTCTTTTGGATGGCAGGTGGTGCCAGGATCGTTCCCACGCCAGCGTGTCTTCCCCAGGCGCTCATGGGATCGGACCCTCTGCGCATGCCCTCCACTCATCTTTCCTGATGGCTCTTCCTACTCCCATCCCAGCAGTCCCTCTCCCAGCTGCTTCCTAGCACAGAGAGCTTTTGAGTCTCTCATTCTGGCCATTTGTGCTCCTTCCCTCCTGCTGGCTCCATGGAGACAGGGACAAGACCTCTACTTTTGCCACTGGTGCCTGGCCCAGCCCATGCTAGGCACTCAGAACTAATAACAGCTTCCTGTTCCTTGCCACGGGAGGAAGACTGGTCTGTTTCCAGAGAAGCACAGGTACTGTCAGAACCTTGTTTTACTACTCCTTCATTTTCCAGCTGTGTGTGGGTCCGCAGTGGAGATGAGGATTCAGTTCTTTCCATATCCAAGCATCCTTTGTGCTAGGCCTTCAGCTCCTGCTGTGGGCACCGAGGTCAGCAAGACACTGTCCATGTCAGGATTTATCACAGGCCTCACCCTGTTCTTTTTTTTTTTTTTTTAAAGAGAGGGACAATGAGAGAGAAAAAGAGAATCAATTTTTATTTAGTTTTTCATGTGGCTTCTGTTGCTTCGACAATTTGTTGAGTACATGGTGCTGGGATTCGAACCTGCGTCCTTGCTCATGCCAGGCAAGTGCCGTAACCCCTGAGCCACTGCTTCAGTCCCCCTAACCCCATCCTTGATGCATTCCAGGAGCTTATTATTTATTCAAAGAACAAACAGGACAAAAGTTAAGAAGTAGTCTCCTTTTTAAATTTCTGCAGATACACTTGTGCACAGGTGCATTCTCACAAATGTGTGTTATGAAGATGTTTGCACATGTACAGGACGTGGAATGCTGGGACTGTCTCACGGGGAGAAGTGTGGACAGAGCTCAGGGTCCTACGGCTACTTTTGGAGCCTGCAGCTCTGGTGCCACCTACCCCTATGTCCAAGAGCTTCTCAGAGGTGTTCTGGAAATTTCCCAGAAATGCTTTTGCTGGTCTCAGTGACTAGAGGTTGTGTTGACTATGAATCTAATTTTATTTCATGATAGGAATGAGGACAGTACAAATGAAGAATGAGGTAAAAGTGTAAGAAGTGAATGAATGTGGGGTCTGCTAGGGCTGAGAGTGAGTGACTTGCCACCTGGTTCCCAGAAGGTGTTAGCGTGGGTTCTTGAGGGAATTTAAAGTATCCAGAGGACCTAACAGAGGCATTATGGTGAGCTCCAGAGCCGTAGAGCCTTACACCAGAACGTGCTGCTTCAGCCAGACCCTGCAGATGCTCGATCTGATGTCTGTGTCGGGATGGGCCTCACACTGTCACCCACATTTGTGCTGGGAAGGCACAGTGTGCCTCAGCCAGACATGGGGGGGGGGGCCGGGCGGGGCGGGGTGATTCCCTGTAACTCCCACACTGTGGGATTGCACAGTTTACATGGCCTTGGTGGGCTGCTGCTGCTGCTGGAAGATCACACAGTAGGTTAGAGAAGGGTAGGGGCACCCCATAGCAGTGGGACCCTTGAGAGAGCAGGTGGGCCGCAGAGGTTGGCTGAGATGACCTGTACTGGAGTCTGTTGGCTTCACGAGTTTGCCTGAGGTGGAGGCGTCAGCGCACAAGGGAACGACAGAGCAAAACCTTACCTGGAGCTCCGGGCCCAGGCCTGGTGCTTCTGCCTAGTCCTGTGAGCATTGTGGCTATCATCCAGTTTAACATTCAGGCCCCACAGTGTCAGAGACCCTGGCATGACCATTTGTGCTAGTATGTACCTGTGTTATTAGCAGTGTGTGTGAAAGACCAGAGAGATAGGGTGTTTGTTGTATGACCGATTTTTAAGAATCCTGTAGTAAAGGGGCTAGAGAGGTGGCCAGGGATAGAGTGCTTGCTTGGCATGTGCAAGGATTTTCTCCCCAGCACCACATACCCAACTAAGTATTGGAAAAGCAAAAACCACGTGAAAAAATAAAATTCTCTCTCCCTCTCTCTATTTTTTTTTTAATCACGTACGGCGGGAATGGTTACAGTGTAAGCCTAGCATGCATGAGGACTTGGGTTCGTACCCCAGCACCATGTACACAATGAAGTGTTGAAGAAATTAGAGTAGATGAAAAAGTAAATAAAATTGATTCTCTCTCTTACTGTCCCTTTCTCTTTAAAAAAAAAAACATTTTAGGGAATGATATATCAAGCAAGATCAAACCACATAGATACAGGCTCTGAATTAGATTTTCAAATTAATTTTCATTCCATTTTAGGAGAGAGTCAGCTTTTTCATCTGGTCTTCGTTGCTCCAACACTTAGTTGAATATGTGGTGCTGGGGTTTGAACCTGGGTCCTTGCATGTGCCAGGTTAGCACTCCCACTGCTGAGCCACTGCACCAGCTCCTCATCCCATCTTAAGGTTTTTGAAATATTCAGATGTCTCCAAGTTCTCGCTTCCTTATTCTTAGAGATGAACTGCCTTTTATTTGATCGCGTGTCTGTTGCTCTTCTGTTTCTGAGTTGACTCTCTGCCTTTAGAGTATAGGGCAGTTTTCCCTTGTCTGTACTGAATGTTGTCTATCATAGAGTTAATATTTGTTGGTTTTACACTCAATTTGCCTTATTATCCTGCCCATTCTTCAGATAGCTTTTTTAGACCATGTCTGTTTCATGAAGATGAGAAAGAACTTTATGTTTGCAGTTGATCCCTTTCCACCAGCAAGGAGGTCTTCAATGTGGTGTTCAAAGTGCCAGTCACATGCAGCAACTTATATTTAAATTACAATTAAAACCACAAATGCAGTTCCTCATTTATACTAGCCTTGTTTCAAAAGCCTAGTAGCTGCACATGGTGGTGGCCCCTGAGGTGCAGGGCCCCAGGAGATGCTTCATCCAACCCAGGAACCCATGCCCCACCTGCCCACTCATCACTTGTAGTTGCTTCCAGGGCCTTTGTCAGAAGCCTCTGCAGTCTTCTGGACCCCTCTGGAAGTTCTTCCGCTACTCCCATCTCACAGCTCTCCAAGCCCAGTTCCATCTGGCTGGAGTATATTTTTGTTAAGTGCATTTTACGCTATTTATTGTTTTTCTTATTTCTAATAGAACGCAGCGTTTGGAGACGGTGCTAAGTAAATTTAATGCTGGCTCATTTAATGCTTTCAGGTTTTCCTTTTTTTTTTTCTTTTTGTACCCAGAGCTTGAACCCAGGAGTGCTCAACCTCTGAGCCACATCTCCAGTCCTTTTTATTTTTGAGACAGGATCTCACTAAGTTATAGAGACTGGCTTTGAACTTGTGATCCTCCCTCCTTAGCCTCCCGAATTTCTGAGATTACAGGTGTGCACCCACATACCCGACTCCAGGCTTTCTTTTTTAAATTGTAGAATATGCAGTGGGAAACTTCATGATATTAAAAAACCACACATATAATTGTGGAGGAACCTCAGGTAGAGCGCTGAGCAAAGCGGGCAGCGTTCAGAACGTTTGTGAAGTGACATCATTCGCAGAGACCCTGGAGGACAGTGCTTTGGAGACCCAGTGAGCCGTGGGGCTTGAACTGCATGTGGCACTCCAATTCCCAGTCCACCAGTCTTCATTGCGTTTATCCTGACGTGTCAATGTCTGAAAAAGTTTTGTAATCAATTCAAATTTTCATGTTCTTCTTAGACATGATACAGTGAGAAAAATATTTAATGACATGGAAAATGAATCTGTTCTATACTCCTGCTGCCCCGTTCCTAGCTGCATCTATGTGTTTTTAGTACATTCTAGTTGTCTGGAGTACCTTGGTGCTGGCTGGCCCACATGGCTCTTCTGGGAGTACTCAGCTGTCTTGTGGCCAGTGCCTCTCCTGGTGCTTCTGGAACCTTCCTTCCTGGACCTTGGTCCACTTCCGTCTCTAACACTGGCAGGTCTTCCAGACTCTGCAGCAGAGCTTCACCTTCTGCCCCGTGTCTGGGGAGCCTCTGAGGTCTCCTCCAGACCCTTTGTGGGAGTGGGGGCCCTGGATGGCGGCTCCAGGTCACTGTTGCAAGCTAGTCTCTGTGTGCCCTGGGGTCCTTGGTCCTCTCCTCTTGTCCTAGGCCACTCACCACTTGCCGCCTTGCTTTCGCTCCCAGCTTTGATTGTGCCTGAGCCTGCAGCACAGCTGACATAGCAGTCCCAAGTTCTGCAGCGAGTCACCAGCCCTGACCTCCCAGGAGCCGAGTGGCTCTGCTCTCAGCTTCTCATCCAACATGGAGCAGCACTTGGGATGTTATTGGAAGCACATCTCCTGAGAAGGGCTGAAGTTAGGCTACGGGAGGCGAGGAGGGAGGAGAGGTTTGAGGTGTCTGTGGAGAAGAAAGCTGGGGGTTTCGATTAGGGGCTGAGCGAATCTGTGTGCCCGGCAAATGAGAAAATGCATCTAGGAAGCTGCTTCTGTGGCCGCCAGCCAGCATGCAGGCGCTCACCTAGGGAGAGAAGCCTGGGACGGAAGCTGAAAACTGGGTGATTGGAGAAGCTGAGAAGATTCGCGGCAGGCAGGTGCCTGTGTGGGGTGTGCTGTCTTGGAGGAAGCGGCAGGCGGTGGAGGCCTGGGTTAGCCAGGAATCATGGGCGCTGTGTCTTTTCCTCTGTGTGATCTGAGGCCTGCAGGAGAGTGGACACGAGGTCTGCACTGCTGTCCTTCCCTGCCACTGTACGTTGGGGGCACCATGCCAGCGATCAGCAGAAACCCTTGGAGGCAGCCTTGGTGGGAGACCAGCAGCACACAGTGTGGGGTGAAGGCCCAGCCAGTCTGGCCTTCACTGAGAAGCGAGAACTTTGGGTTGGGGAAACCTGGAGCTGCCTTGTGAAGGTGGGACTTTGCTTTGTTTCTCCCAGACTTCGGAACTCTTGCCACGCACAGCTTTTAGTTTTTCAGGGCTTAGCTTTGCCACGTTATTCCCAAGCCCTTATTTTCAGTATTTTTCTTTTGCCTGCCTCTGCTCGCTCCTTTACATTGAATTCTCAGGAGTGTATATGTTTTCCTGGCTTTGTTTTATATCTCCTCAGAATCTCAGAACCGTTGCATCTTGTTTAAGTTCACATAACTTTAATCTTTTAAAAAATATTTTTTCAATCCCCGGTACCAGAAGAAATAAATAGAAGAAAAGAATAGTTTTATTGAGGAATGGTTCACATTTCTGCCTTCAGAGCCCTCCCCGTTCTGGACATTCTGTGTGACTGGGGTTGTGTAGTATGTGGTCTTGGTGACTGGCTGCTTTCACCCAGCAACACAGCTTTATTTCTGTTTTCAATGTATCCTCTTTTTTTGTTCTTCCAGTTGTTCAGCTGCCACCTATGCTCAGATTTTAAATGTATTTCTCATCTCTTCTTTCTAGAATCTATTTCCCATTGTGTCTGTTCTCTACTTAAATCTGCACCTCTTTACTTTCAAATTAACCACCATTTCTTAGTTCTCTGGGAAAAGGATGTGGGCTGTGATGGCCCTGGAGCCCGCTGCACGGGTAGCCTGGCCCTCCTTCCACGGTCGGCGTCACCACATGATGTGCAGCATTGGAGGAGTTGGCTGGTCCTTCGGTGCCTGCACCCCGCCAGCCTCCTCTGATGACTTAGCATGGTTCACACAGCACCCAGGCATCCCAGACCTTCATTTCCCTCTCGAACAACACCTCGGTCAACACGTGCCTGGGATTCATGCAATTTCCACTTCTTGGAGATGTGTCATCACCTGCACACCATCCTCCCTCACTGCTGTTCAGTCACTCCAGAGCCCTGCCAGAGGCTTTCTCAGAAGTGCTGACGTCCTCGTTCCCTCTGTGCACCAGCTCGCCCCAGCTCACCACAGCCCTGTGGGTGGGCTACTTCCATGTCTTCATCAGCCTCAGTTTCTAAGGCTGCAGTGTTTGTTCCCCATCCGTGTCCAACCCTCAGTAAGGCTTCATACAGACTTAGCTTGTTGGGGCAGGGAATGAGGGGTCAGGCTGACGGCACAGTGCCAGGCGGACGATCACTCAGAGCCCTGGGCCTTGCAGAAGGTGCCTGCATTAAACCGCAGCTCAAGGGTTCAGAGGTGGGAGGTGTGACCTCCAGAGTGTCACAGTGGCCTCTGGCCCAGTGAGCATTGAGCAGCGCAGCAGTGCGGCACCCAGTGTAGGAGGAACGCTACCCACAGTCACCCATGTTCGGCTGTGACCAGAAGAGAAAGTACCTGTTCAGGAGAGAGAGGGAGAGAGATCCTTTTCCGAACTTCATTAGCCTCAAGTTTTAGTCCAGTTGTGCAGGTCTGGTGCCCACACTTTGTGTTTTTACCTTCTTGGGTAATCTGCCTCCTATTTTATTGTTTGGGACTTCGTTTTTTAAAAAGAGGTTAAGTTGGGGTTGGGGATTTAGCTCAGTGGCAGAGCGCTTGCCCAGCACTTGCAAAGCCCAGAGTTCGGTCCTCAGCCCTGAAAAAAAAAAAAAAGGTTAAGTTTTACCGTAGCTGTTCGCTGTCGGAACCTGTGATTTATCTCCTTTCGGCCCGCCTGGACAGACTGGTCTTCGTGATTATCTCTGCCACAGGAGTGGGAGAGTGTTTTAATGTGAATGGATGAGAATGTTTATTTATTTATTTATTTTTTTTGCAAAAACTGTTGCTTTTCTCAAGCAGAAGCAATAAATAATTGTAAAATATCTATTTAAAACTTCGTAGGCCCTGGTTATTTGGTAGGTTAAGAGTGCTCTTAGTCTTTAGTTGTCCTTGTTGACTGCATTTTAGTTTAGATAATTTCCCGCCTGCTTGGCCATTTCAGACCTAGTTACAAGGAAATGAGTGGTGGAAAGTGAGATGTTCTTAGAATGTTTATGAACCTGCCCAAACTGCTGGGCTGTCATGTGTGTGTTGTCTTAAGTCATTTAATGGCAGCTTCTGGACACTGGTCCTGTCACTGCCAGCCCCCCGCTGTGTCCTAATATATGCTTTGGTGCTAGTTCCGCTTCTCTTCCTGGCGCCTTGACGATTAGGTTCTTAGTGATCTGAGATTTCTCACTCCAAGCAAGAATCCCACAAGAGGGAACAGGAAAAGGAGCCCAGAGCCATCTTTCTTTTCCAAAATGGACTTTGTCACTCACAGAAATTCACTCAGTTCACAAAAGTTAACCACCAGTATACACAAGGTCTGGTTTTTATCCTCAAATAATTGATGCAATACAGCTGTCCCTCAGCAGCAGTGGAGGATCATTTCTAGGACCTGCTGTGAACACCAAAATCTGAGGATGCTCAAGTCCCTTATGCAAAAAAGCATGTTTGCATATAACCCGTGCCATTTTCCCGTGTAGTTTAACTACCTCTCGCTCACTGATGATACCCAATACGGTGTGAACTCACATTTGCATATAACCCATGCCGTTCTCCCGTGTAGTTTAACTACCTCTCGCTCACTGATGATACCCAATACGGTGTGAATGCCGTGTGAATGTTTGTCCTGCTGTTTTGGGACTAGAGATGAGGGAAGAGTCTGTATGTTCATTACCTATGCAGTTTTCCCTCCAAGTGCTTCTGAAGCTGTGAGTTCAGAATCCATGGGTGCGGCTCAGGAGGTTGTCTAGTAGCCTCGACACCCGCTGCAGACATGCCCTCCCCAGACAGGAGCACTCAGAGGCACCACCTCTGCAGCTGATCAATGGTACAAATGTTGGCAAGGCTGAAAATCAGTTGCCAGGAAGGTTTATAAGATATTTATTAATTATTCTCCTGCATTTGGTGCATTTAGCAAAATAAATCATTCAGCTGCCTTAATTTGACTTTCTCTTCAGAAAAACCCTTCTAGTGAACTTTGACCCCGGGATCCATGTGTCTGGTTACTCATTAAATCATTAACTCTCACAACAGAAGGCTTTGGCTCAGGAACCAAGTCCTGACACAGCCACTGAGCCCTGCCTGGCTGGGTTATACTGAATGTCCCTCCAGTTTGGGCCCAGGCTTCACTTTAAATTTAGATTGACATATTGAAGCATAAATAAAAAGATATTTCATTTGCCCACCAAACTTTCTTGCTGTGGACACCTGAGTACACTTGACTTTTGTAACATTAGCAGCACTGTGTTATCACTACAAGCTCCCTAAAAGTCCAAGTAAGACACAAATGTGCAGCGACGATCGATTTCACAGTTCCGCATATGCTTTTGTACACAGAAGAGCACGAGAAAGATTTCTGGTGACAAGCCAGTCAAACCCCATGTTGACAGTGACAGCTGATGCCATCGAGCGCATGCCACGTGCCAGGCCCTGCTGGGGAGGCTGTGTGTGAGACCCAGCAGCCTCACAGCAGCTCTGTGGGTATTCCTGCTCTTAGCTCACCTTAGAGACCAGGCTCCGAGTTGCAGGGGATAAAGCAGCTCGCTTAGGCCCACAGGAGGTGATGGAGCCCAGGCCTGCCTCTTGGACTTGTCCCTAGAAGCCAGGCCCTTGGCCATTACAGAGGGCAGCTGCTCAGAACAGAAGTGTTGCCTGTCCCTTCAGACGAGGGTGGGTTACCTGCTTCCACCTGCACCTCCTGACTCTCTTCCCACCCACATGGCTGGCATTTCCACCAGCTCCCTGGCTCATGTTTGGGCTTGTCACCACTCCCCTGCTGTCCCCAGGATACAGGCTCCTGGCAAGGTCCCGCAGGCACACTGGCTGTTGTCTCTCACACACACCCTGGCTCAGCGACGCTCAGGTCACACTGTCCCTCAAGGCCGCCTGCCACAGTGGCAGCAGGCGCTTTGTTGGGGGAACCCACGGATTGTTCTGGTAATGCCTGCTGCCCAGGTTGACCTCACTTGGAGGATGCTTCATCCAGGAGGCCTTCTGTTCTGCTGGAACACAGTGGCACAGGCTGGGTGGTTTAGAAAGAACAGAGACTTACATCGTACAGTCCGATAGTCTAAGATGGAGGCGCTGGCCCAGGTTCAGTTGTGTGCTGAGGGCCACGTCCTCCAGGGGGAGGAACCTCACAGGGTGGAAAGTGGAAGGATGGCCTGGCCGACTGCAGCTGCCAGGCCTTAGTCCCCTCCAAGAGGAGGACCCTGGTGGCCTGGTCACTTCTCACAGGCCCCACCTCTTAATACCATCCCAACCCCCAAATTTTGAAGGGGATACATTTCAGCAGAGCACCTCCCTTCCCAGGTGGGTGCAGAGTGCCACTATCCCGTGCTTCCTAGTGCCCTCACCTGCACCTCACACCTGCTTGTTGCCCAGGCCCTGTTCAGGTGATGCGCTCCATGCTGCCATGTCTGCCGCCGTGTCCACTCCCATCCTCCTCACACCCTTCTCAGTGTGTGGTAAATAGGAAGCGCAACCTGGTATCCTAACTACCAAGTGACAGCAAGCCTCAGGAATGTGTGCACCAAGGCCCGAGGCCCGTGGGGGCTGGTGGTGACAGCTGCCACTCCTGCCCTGGCAGGTGCCTCACTGTGGTCAGCCTCCTCTCTGCTTCAGGTGCCACCGCCTGTGGGCACAGCTCTCTGCTTTCTCCTGCAGTGCTGGAGCTGCACAGGGAGCAGTGGAGCAGTTGCCTGGACCAAGCACCCTCACTGGATTTGAGGTCCCCCTGGCCTGGTGACTGCCCCTTACAGATGTCAGGAACGGGTGTTTATGAACCTAGGCGGGGTACAGAGCCATCAATCTTCTTGGCCACCTTCACAAAGAGGGCATGCGACCCTTCCGTGGAGGAATTGCGCACTGTCTCCTCAGCCCCCAGATGCAGCTGCTGTTCCAGGAACACAGAACGCGAGTAGGTCTGCCTTGGAGGCAGGTGGGCTCCCCGAGGCTACTCTGCCCAGGAGGACAGCAGAAGGCAGTCGTGAAATATGACCTACTCACATTGTCACTTTACTTCCACCTTTCAGGAGCACATTCTCTGCAGAGAGCAGAGAATCGAGATCGAGCTGCGTTTCAGCCAACCGTGGTTTCCACCTTGCTGACTGTAACTTTTGTCCGTCATAGGTTTGAAGACACACCTGATATCGGGTCAGAGAGCCAAGGAGGCTCACTGCAGCTGTGCAGAGGCCTTGCTTTCTGGCTTTGAGGTCCTTGACGGCTCACGGGTGTCCTCAGGCCCTAGGGAACAGGGGACAGCATCGTCAGGGAGCGTCAGTGACTTGGCGCAGACTGTCAAAACCTTTGATAACCTTAAGGTTAGTTTTTTTTCCTTCTTCTAAATCTTTATATTAATTCTGCAGTAGAACAGCTTGTGGCGAAGGACTCAGAATGCCTTTGGATTTAGTTTTCACGATTCTTAAATAGTATAAAGTTAGCAGTATTTTGCATTTTTAATATCCTTGCTTTTCGACATATTGTGCACCTCCATTTCCTTTCTGCTTTGCGTAAAGATGTTCTCTCCTGCGTTATTACTTATTTTTTTCTCTGCGACCTGTGGTGTCTTTTGGGATTTCTAAAAGCTGTTGATAAATGACAGTATAGGTAATTTTCCTTGCATCTTGCTCCGAGAGCTGGTTTCTATTTTATTTCAAAGAGCACTTTCTCAAATAATCATGTCTCTGGAAATGCACAGTTGTGTGATTGTCTTAAATCGTGTTGGTGTGGTGGATCTTGTGGTGAATTGCTGAGAGTGTTGTGGTGTTTCATTGTTCTTGGAATGCCCCGTTGTGTGATTGTCTTAAATTGTGTTGGTGTGGATCTTATGACGCGTTGCTGAAGCGTTGTGATATTCCATCATTCTTGGAATGCCCCCGTTGTGTGATTGTCTTAAATTGTGTTGGTGTGGATCTTGTGGCGAATTGCTGAGAGCGTCTGGTATTCCCTTGTTGGAGCACAGGTCTCCTATTCTGTACTGACATTCTGTTGGGAGGAGCTGCCAGGCACTGACGTGATCAGCATTGGCCTGTGAAGTCATTCTCATTTATGAGCATTTCCTCAGCTTTCACTTGGGATTTAGTTCCCACTGGTGCTTCTGTTTATTTTTACAGTTTAGATATTTGCCATTTCCATTTTTAAAAAGAGAGTGGGACACTTAGGACAGTTCTACTTCACTGTTTCGGCTCTCAGGCAGCAAAACAATGTTAGCCGGGATGCTAGCCTGGAGCAGCTGTAATCCACTGTGTTCCTGCATATCCACAGTCCTTAGTGGGTTTGAAAGTGGCTGTTGGTCTGGGAGCTTCACATCTTCATAAGGGAGCAGTCCCCTGCAGTTCCAGGTTGTCCTGCCACGTCAGGGTCTGTTGCGCCTGTCATGCAGGTACTTGTGGTAATTGTTGTTTTCAGGGACAGTGTTCGTATGTCTTTCTTCTTGTGGGCCTTGTGGGACTTGATAGTCCAGGGCCTTGTCACATGGATAGTGCCATCTCTGCCCTCTGCCTGCTGAATGCCAGTAACACCCTCTTCCTCCAGTTGTGTCAACCACCAATGTCGCAGACACTGTCCAGTGTCCAGCGGGGAGGCAGGGCTGCCCTGGGTGAGAGCCACAGGGATGGCTGTGTTAGAGGCCTTCTCCCCGCCCCTTCTACATCTCCAGGACAACAGGGCTGAGCTTTTCTAATGCCCACTCTGGAGACAGCCCCATCTCAGGCCCTCAGCTCACAGTCCTGCTGAGCATGAGAGGGAGGATTGGTGTGGGGGAGGAATACGGAAACCTGGCTTTCCAAGTGTGGCCTTATTAAGTGGGGAGAAATGGTTTCCTGCGGGCTTCAGACTGAACCGCACTGAAGTAGAGAAACAGGGCTCAAAGCCACCAATGAGTAAGTAGTGAGTTGTGTTCCTCTGCCCCATCAGAGGATGTCACACACTTCCAGTTTTAGTGACTACAGTTCTGTGCTAAATTGCTTTATGAAAGTTCCCTTTCACCCTGAAAGAACACTTCTTGTTCTAGTTTTAGATGTTTAAACTAGATAGGCAAAAAGCTGTTCAGTACATTGTATTGCCACACATACATCTTGCAGATCATATGAAAGTTCTCTGAAAATCTTGTGGTCTGTTAAGTTGACTGTGTTACCAAAAGAGATTTGAGAAAAAATAAAAGCCCTTGTGCCCCTTCCAGGAGGGAAAGATGAGTTGGATCACAGGCATGATTTCTGGGATATGTGAAAGGTTTGGGCAGGATACCAGGGTATCTGATGAGGGCTCCTGCACGTGGAAATGATTTTGATTCCAAGTTGGAGTGGAAGGAACACCAAGAGATGAAAGACGAGTCCCCTGCAGTGCATCCACCACATGGACACCTTCTTAGGGTCCCACCTCCCACAGGTCGGGGGACAGCAGGGGTCCAAGTTCCCCATGAATCACGGGCGTTGGCTAACTGAGCAAATCGTGTGGGTAAAACGATGAGGTCTGCTTCAGAGACGGTGGACGATGTCTGACCCCTGAAATGTTGAGCAAGGCTGGGAACAGTAGCCATGGCAAACGCCTGTTCCTCGCTCCGCACTCCCTGGGTGGATTCATCCCACGAGCTCTCAGTGCCTCGCATGTGGCGTTGGTCTACTGCCTTAGTGGGATGGCTCACACTGTGGCTGCCTCTGCCCAGCCCCCTTTCATCTCTCCGAATCCCTCCCAGGGACCATTGGCTTCTGTGGCAGGCTTCCTCTCCTTTGTCTCTGCTGCTCCCTCACTCAAGAGGGTGGACTCCATGGACTTTTCCCATCCCCACATTGCTGTCCTCCCCTGCCCTGCGGAAGAGGCCAGGCAGAAGGCAATGGCTTTCAAAGTGTATTCCCTTGGGCAATAGAGTCTCAGGACAGATGGAGATGTCAAGTTAGAAAAGGCTCTGTGGGCTGGAGTGATGGCTCGGTGCCTACAGCGCTTGCCTGGCAGGCACGAGGAGGCACGAGGATGTGGGTTCGAACCCCAGCACCACGTACACAACATAGTGTCAGAGCAACAGAGGCCACCTGGAAAACCAAATAAAAATTTTGGTTCTTTCTCACTGTCTCTCTCTTTTAAAAAGAGGGGTGGAGGCCTCTGAGCACCCGTGTTGCTGTCAGTCTGCACCTTGCAGGGCGAGTGCTGGGGTACCGCCATTTAGGGAACACTGGCTCAGGTAGTGGAAGGAGTTTCACGCCAAGAATCCAGAGGTTAGAGTAAGGTGTTGAGTGGATGGTCACCGAGCAAGTCCCTCCCCTGCCTCTGCGCATCTCTCTAATTCCACGCTCAGATTCCCTGTGGTTTCCTTCGTCTTCTTGGCTATAGCATTGACTCCTTGTCTCTGAGTCCTTTGTTGCTCTTGGCTCTGACATTCATGTTCTTAACCTTGTCTCCTGTATACCTTCCTGTGCGCGCTGCTGCAGGGACCGTGAGTTAAATGGCTTATACATTTCCAGATGTCCAGCTGGAGTAGGTTGTGACTATAGCTCACTTTGGCTATAAGAACAGAGATGCAGCTCTCTGGAGTCAGACTCAGGACAGAACTCCGAAACCTCTGAAGAACTACCTGGAACCAAGGGAGTGGCAGGAAGGGTCTTTTCTGCTCCCACATGTGTGCTGTATGTCCTTAAGCTCTCTTCCAGCTCATGGCCAGAAAATTGCTGTCTGAGTTCTCTAACGACCTCCTAAGAAATGAGAGAGATGTCACAGGCCAACAGCTTTGGCCCTGAGGTCATAGTCAAAGGGAACTCTTTCCACACCCCAACCTGGCTTCTCAGAGTCACATGCAGTGACAGTTCATGGGTTCCTGCAGCACCCAGGGTGTGGGGTGCAGAGGAAGGTGAGGGGAACTGTGAGGCACACGCAGAGGCAGGACTCCACATCAGCCTCCTGGGGCAGCGTGCGTGTCCCAGGAAGGGCCGTGACCCAGGCTAGTGATCTTTTCTGTACTAGTGATTGAACCCAGGGGCATTTAACCCCTGAGCCACATTCCCAGCCCTTCTATTTTTATTTCATTCTTTTTTTAAGAGAGGGACAGTGAGAGAGAATCAGTTGTATTTAGTATTTCATGTGACTTTCATTGCTCTGACGCTTGGTTGTGTACATGATACTGGGGTTCGAACCCACATCCTCATACATGCCAGGCAAGCACCGTAGCCACTGAGCCACTGCTCCAGCCCCTAATTTTTTAATTTTGAGACAGAGTCTCATTAAGTTGCCTGAGGCCTTGCTAAGTTGCTCAGGCTGACTTTGAACTTAGGATCCTCCTGCCTCAGCCTCCTGAGCTGCTGAGATTACACGCTTGTGCCTTAGTGCCTGGGTGGTGAACCTTCCCAAAGCCTTGGCTGTGGAACTGTGAAGAAATCAAGGATTCCTCTAAGCCACAGTGTTCCTTGTTGATGAGATGGTGCTGAGGAGGAAGCTTCTCACAGTTGCCTAAGATGCACTGAAACCACACTGGAAAATGCAAAATTTGAAGTGGAAGCTCGTTCAGCATCAGGACGTGTGTCCTCTTGTCACTGCAGAGCATTGGAGGCTGGCCCTGGCAGCAGGAAAGAAAGCCTGGGAGGTGGCAGAGATGCTCTCAGATTTGCCCACAAGAAATCCTGGACTCTCATGAGAAGGGGCTCCCCTTCTCTGAGGCTGTGGTTTCAGGGAAATTCTTAGTTATTGCAGTCAGTTGTTGCTGTGGGGACGGATGCTCTCTGATATCACCAAGTCAGAGCAGGTAGGAGCATGGGCACCTTGGCCTGGTGAGTGTGTGACATCATCTCTGCCAAAGGTGTTTGCTGCCCATTTTATTGTGAACACTGGGTGACGGATGGATCACGACTACACATGTCAATAAAAGTAGCTCTTCTGACATCTTCGTGAAGAAAAGGAAAATGAAGACCAAAACCAAAATTGGATGGTTTTATCACATTGGTCCTAATCAATGAATCATTTGAGCTGTGAAGCATTTTGGTTTCATCTCTGAAAGGCTGAGAATGTAGCAGCGTGGCTCATCTTTGTGAACCTTTACCTATTATTCAGAACGCTGGGACGCCATGCCCACTGGTGTTTCTACATGTTTACACTCAGAAAGAAGCTAATGATGTGGATTCACCCCCACGGGATGATTCAGAGGGGACCTGCTTTGTTTCCAGAAGGCTCATACTTATCCCCCTCCCCTTTTTTTAAGACAGCAAAAGAGGGAGAGAAAAGGAATCAACTTTATTTAGTTTTTCATCTGACCTCTGTTTCTCCAACACTTAGTTGTGCATGTGGTGCTGGGGTTTGAACCCGTGTCCTCGTGCATGCCAGACAAACACAATACCACTGAACCACCGTTCCAGACCTTGTACTTATTACCCTTCGAGGTCACTAGTCTGGGAGCCATCCTTTTGTGATACCCTGTGCTTTTTAAAATGATGCTAAGTAAATGGTCACATCTGTTACCTCCTTGCTGTCTGTATGTAAGCCATCTTACAGTGTGCACAAGCTGAGGGCTGAGCTTGAGGGAGTGGGGTGCCTTTTAGTTCATTATAGAAATTGAAAAGATAATAGGCTTTATTTTGAATACATACACATATATGAAGTTAAGAAATTAACTACTCACTATAAATGGTAGTCTGAAATTATTAATGGTGGTGGTTCACAACCCTGTGAACACACCAAAAATCTTCAAAGTGTACATTTCTAATGGGTGAATTGTATGGTAGGTGAATTGTGTCTAAAGCTGTTTTTTGGGAGTTTTTTTGTTTGTTTTTTTAAAGAGGAACAATGAAAGAGAAGCAATTTTTATTTTTCAAGTGACTTGTTGGTACATTTTTACATGGTGCTGGGGTTTGAACCTGCATACTGGCACATGCCAGGCAAGTGCCATAACCACCGAGCCACCGCTCCAGCCCCTCTAAAGTTGTTTTTAAAATAAACTTTGCAGGCTGGAGCAGTGGCTCAGTGATTATGGTGCTTGCCTGGCATGCACAAGGACGCAGGTTCAAACCCCAGCACCACATACAGAACTAAGTGTTGGAACAACAAAGGTCATGTGAAAAACTAAATCAAATTGATTCTTTCTCTCTCACTGTCCCTCTCTCTTTAAAAAAAAAGTCTATAAAAAATGAAAAAATAAATAAATTTTGGGGCTGGAGCAGTGGTTTCACACTTGCCTGGCATACATGAGGATACGGATTCAAACCCCAGCACCACATACACATGAAGTGTCTGAGCAACAAAACTACTAAATAAAATTGATCCTGTCTTTAAAAAACAAATAAAATTTTATCTACCTGCTGGCTTTGAAATGTGAGTGAAAAATAAGTTTTTTAAAAAGGAATTTCTGGGTTTTATCTATAGCTTCAGTCATGGGTGTTCTCTTCATCAAGGAGAGATCTTATCAAGTATAAACTGTCAGCTCTTTCTCACAGAATTCCAGGTCGTAGGTGCAGAAGGAATCACCATGGTAATAACCGCTGCATCCGGGAACTCTAAAATCACGGCATAAGTTAAGGAGAGGTAGGAGATATGCTTAGCCCCTAACTCTTCAGTGGAAGCAAGGGGCTGCACTTAACAAGATGCCTGGCGCTGTGGGCTGAGAAGACCCCCACACCTGGCACAGTCCTTCCCTGAACCTCAAACCTTAGCTTCTTGTGAGAAACCATCAGACCGGTCCACATCCAAGGATTTTCTGCAGAACGCAGCCAAGAAGCTTCAGAAATGTCAAGATCACAAAAGACGGGGAAGGGTGGAGGGAGGGTCTGCCACACACTGGAGGAGACCTGAGAAGCAAATGCATCTTAGGGCTCCAGGGAAAGAAAGGGAAACGGGGGTCACCTGAATGAAGCCAGCAGCTCAGTTCAGTGTTGTGCAGTGTTGGTGCACAAGGGAGAATGGCTACGTACGGTGAAGGCATCCGCCAACTCTCAACGGTCTTGGCCGCTGAAGGTTCAAAGTTCTTTAAAAGGACCACATGTATGAATTGAAATGGTCTCTGCAGCTCCACCTAATGGCACCATCTGGCAGTGCAAATCGCACAGTTAAATCTCCCAAAACACCAAGTATTTTTATTTTGGCTCTCTGGTGGAATATTTCCACAGCATAGTATCAGTCTTCTTGCTTTACAGTCTGATGAATGTCATATAACCTGTTCTTGACTCAGTGATTGAGCCCAGTGGCCACGGAGGGCTGAGGAATGGAGAGAGTTGAGAGTTCTGGACACTGCGTGACGTGGCCTCCCACAGTCACAGGCTGTCGATTTCTGTTCTTAAAAAAAGCTTTGGGGCTTCTGGGATGCCTTTCTTTTTCTGTGATAATGACTATTTCTGTTTTCCCCTAATATTTTGTTAGCAGAAGTTTGTTTTGAGGTGTTTGTGCTGTACCTAATCCACTTAGTTAGCCAGGGCATGTGCAGTTGGGGCCGAGGGCTCTGCTTGCACTCCCCTCCTCTCTTTCCTGGCGCTGCCCCTCTGGTGGGCCCCTTCTTGTCTCTGCCTCGGTTGCCTTATATGTAAAATGGAATTGGTCATGGTGGCTTCCTCAGGGATAATAAACGGATACAAAGAGCTTAGGGTGGCCCTCAGGGATGCATGTTTGTCGTTATTGTTGTCACAATGCCACTATTATTCCTGCCTGCAGAGTCCAACTTGAGCTGTGAGCTTGGGCACAAAGGGTGCTGCTTCTAGTAGCAGAACTTCTTGCAGTCCGTCTTGCTCGCAGACTGGACAGGCCATGCCAGGACTTCACTGATGACCCCTCTGTGAAGAGGCTTCTTTGTTCCCCTTTGACAGTTATGAAAAAGGACAGCTGTTGGCTTCAAAATTATTTACCTCGCCACAGGAAATAGCCTTGAAGAAAACACTTATAGCTCGAGGCCATATATTCTGGGATGCAGGGTATGTGCCCTGAAATATGTTAAAAACAAGTGCAAATGAGCTCACCTGTGTTGGAGAACTAATTTCCAGTCATCCCCTCAGATCCCACCCCCAGCAGCGGCAGGGAGCACCTGGTCTGAGATAACCAGAGTGTGTCTTCAGTCTTTCCAAGGACTCCCAGGTTGCCCAGGCAGCAGCCAGCAGGCTCCCCGGCTTGTAGAGGACCCTATTTAGGAGACCTTAGAAGCTTTCCTTAGTGTTGTTGTACCCATTCAGCCACTTAAAAAGAACGGGGAAGACAGTCAAAACAGCCTGGGTCACTTCAGGGATCCAGGTCCAGGAGGAGCACGTGCCGAGATTATTCCTGGGTCCTCCTTGTGCCAGGAAGGGAGGCCAGAGCAAGGTCCCAGGGTGGTCAGGGACCAGGAGCCCAGGAGTGTGTTCAGAAGCCCTCATGTCTGAGAAGGCTGGGAGAATTACCTGGAGCCTGCACACAGGCTGCAGACCAGCCTTTGCTGCGTCCTCGGCACATACCCGTGTCTGAGTCGCAGCAGCTGGGGCCATAACACCGCATACCTGCTGTGTGCTTCCTGGGAGCCATCCTCCCTAGGTGGCTCGGAACCCCGCATGGTCCTCTGAAGCAGGAATGCTCTGCCAGTAAGGGGAGCTGAGGGGAGATGGACACACCTTCAGTGGGTTGGGAAAATTTCACACAGGATCAGTGCTGGGCAAAAATCAGCTCCTAAGACATTTAATCCAGATTAAAATTAAGCTGGAAAATAGTTAAAATGAGAATTGCTGGGATGGGGCTGTGAGGAGGGAAACAAGCTGCCCCCCATTGTATGGCAGGACCCTCCTGGTGCAGAAGGGGCCTCTCGCTACAGACCAGAGGGAACTGTTGTTTCACAATTTGAATCAAGAAACGTGTGCACACAGCGCGCATCACCACGAGTCAGTTCCCCCTGCTAGGCCAGCATGTGGCTTCACGAGCCTTCTTGGCTCAGCAGTCTGAAGTCAGTGCCAGGTGAGCAGAGCTGGTGCACAAAACGAAGCTACTTTCAAGATTTCTGTGACCTGCTCTTTCCTCGGTCTTTGTCCTTAAAATAATTTCTTGAGGTAGACATACCCCATTTTTCAAAGGAAGAAACTGAGTTTCAGAGAGGTCCCATCCTTACTAGGTGGTAGAACGAGGATTTAGTCCATGGCAGTGTGGTTCCAGACCCAGTGCCTGCAACAACTGGCTTACGCTCCTTCCACAGTCTGCAGGCTTAAAAGTGGTCAGGGAAATAGCTGCTTAGTGGTTCACTCTGTCCTGAGATTGGTTGAAATCCCTGGATCCCAATGGTTTGGCTCAGGCTGGGGGGGTCTCAAGCCATAAGAGCAACCTGTGTTCGCACACCACCCGGAGTCACCCCCTCCCTGTCTAGCAGTGCCCTGTGCTCCTGGAGGAGCAGGCCCACTCCCCCCAGCACCCATGCCCTGGCTCTCCCTCCCTTTTTGCCAGTCCCTGAGGTCTTTTGGGGCACATATGTTGGGCATATTATTTCACTCCTCCACTGGGAAGTCGGTCACTCTGTGCTTAGCATGAGGACTGGGCGGGGGGTGTTCATTTGAGAAGATTGATGGCCCCATTGGCAAATGTTCTGAAGTTAACACAGTAAATACCATGAAGTGCTTCAAGGCAGTTTTCCTGCTGCATTATATTATCGACAGATAGAATGTTAATGACAGTTTTTCAAGAGTTATAAGCAGATTTTACCTAGGAGCTACTATTTGCTCTGATACATCAGTGTTTTGCTAGTTTCTTTGGCATATATATTTTTATCATTCTATTTTAAAGAGAGAGAAGGAAAGGGTGAGAGAAAAAGAGACAATTAATTTGTATTTGTTTCATCTGGTTCTGTTGAAGAACACGCAGTTGTGTGCATGGTGCTGGGATTTGAACTCTGGTCCTCGTGCATGCCAGGCAAGTGCTCTAACTGCCGAGTCACTGCTCCAGCCCCTGTTTTCATCTTTTGAATGAGTACAGGTGTTCAAACTGTATTGTGTCACACTCCCAAACTACACAATTCTTCAGAACCTTTCTTCTTGTACTTAACTGCAGCAGGGCCTATGATCTAACCCAGTGAGTGATCAGGGTCATATCCCTGCCCCTGGGCAGCAAGTGGTACTATTTTAAATTTCCAAAATAACATAAACCTCCTAAGCTTATTCCAGCAGTTTGTCCCTCCCCTGCAGTTTGTCTTCTTCTTTGGCAACTGTTGGTAGTGCTCAGTGATGCTTCCTGTTACTGCTATAATAAGAAGAATTTTAAAGATGCACCAAGTACTAGGAACTATGCTAGACTAGTCACATACTTATTTAATCTTTAAAGGAATCCCTAAGAAAAGTGTTTATTATTATTCATATTATAGATGAGGGAACTAAGATCAAGTGATTTCAAGGGGATCTCCAAAACAGTAGACAACTGAGCAGAGACTGAAAGAACCGAACACGCCTGTCAGTATTGAGTCTTGCTTCTCTTTATAGGTCTGATAATTCCTACAAACTTTGAAGAATTCCTGGGTCTGTCAATACATACTTCTGATTTTTTTAGCCTGTTTGAGATAGCTTGCCATGACAGAGGGTTCAAGAACCTTGGCTTACTTAGTGTTCTAGAATAGATTAGTGGCCAATTTGTTTACAGTTTGAAATATGATTAACAGGCGATTAAATTGACCTTTTAAAGTGTTTAATTCAAGGGCTGGAGTGGTGGCTCAGTAGTTATGGCTCTTGCCTGGCATGCATGAGTATGCAGGTTTGAACCCCAGCACCACGTACACAACAAAGTGTCAGAGCAACAAAAACCACATCAAAATAAAATTGATTTTCTTTTTTTCTCTCTCTCTCCCTTTCTCACTGTTCCTCTCTCTCTTTAAAAATATAAAATAAAATAAAATACAGTGTTTAAATCAGTGGTTCTTAGTATATTCACAAGGTAGTGCAGCTATTACCATAGTTAATTTCAAAACATTTTCATCTCCCATGAAAAAAAGCTTTTCGTCCATTTAGCTGCTGTAACCAAATACCATCAACTGAGTAACATAAGGGATAGGAATTGGTTTCTCCCAAGATCCAGTGTCCAGAGAGGCCTGCTTCTACCAGCATAGAAGTAACGAGAGCGTTTATGAGTGCACTGGTCCCATTCCTGAGGGCTCCTTTGTGCCCTCATGTGACCTCATCACCTCCTGATGTTATGCCGTGGGGATCAGGACTTGCACCTCTGAACCGTGATGAGGCCCTGGTAGAGCCCCTGTCATCAGCAGCCCCTGTCCATGCCCTCCCCTCACCCTGGGCAGCCATGTGGACCCACCTTTTCTGCACATGTCATGTGGATGGAATCACGCAGCACATGGCCTCAAAGGTCCGACTTCCTCTCCAAGTGTAGGGTCCTCGAGCTTCTTCTCGCCTTGTGCATCCATCTCCCTTCTCTTCATGACAGAATGATGTCCCTGTTTGTAGACCACAACCTGTTGGTCCCTCCCCCTCCGGTGGCTGCATTTCCTCTCTGGCTGCCTTGTGTGCCACGCACAGGCTGTCATGTGTCCGTCTTCACCCTGCCAATTGTCTTCAGCTCCTCTGTGTCTCCTGTGTAGCTCAGTGGGCCTCCATTTGGCTGCAACGATCCATGTGACAGCAGATGGCAGCAGTGGTTGGTGTGAGTTGCACCTCACGGTTGTGCTTTCTAGGTGTGTCCCATGCCCTGTGTTTTTCTTGCAGACCTGCTCATCCTGTGGAATTACATTTGCTCCCAAATCTGAAGCTGGTGCGGAAGGCGGAACTGTGCAAAACGGCTGTCAGGATGAGCCCAAGACCAGCGGCAAGGTAACAAGCTCATGCCCATTGTTCCCATCAGGCCCTCTCCTGGTGCACCCACCCAAGGTGGCATTCCTGGCACCAGATTCTTAGTTCTGAGAACAGCAACTCTTGGGTGATAGCTTTCCAGGCCTTCTCTTTTGGGGGGTGTGAATAGACCAGTGAAGAACAGGATGGAGGGGCTAGGATGTACTCAGTGAATGAGCACGGATCCTGGTTCCATCCCCGGCGACATGGAAATAAAGAACAAAGACCAGGATAGAGCAGAGCTAGCCCACATGACGTGGAATGACTAAAGGATGCCCTGTGTTGGAAGGAGCTCCCTCGGGCAGCGAGAGTGTTAGAGCATGCAGGTTAGCATAGCTGGAGGACTTTGGGTGGGAAGGCCACTTGACTTGCAGCAGAATACAGATGTGCAAAGGGAAAAGGGACCTCTGCCAGATGTGCAAAGGGAAGAAGGACCTCTGCCTGATGAAGAGCCACCCAGAGGAGCTCAGAGGCAGGGTGGGCGGCAGGGGCCTTCCAGAGAACCCTGCTTTGAGACCAGGTCAGCATTGGGATGGAAAGCAGGTGAAGCCAAAGCTGGGAGCTCTGGTAATTGTTCTGGAGGCTGCTCCCTCTAGAGGCCGTCTCTCATCCTCCACCCTCCTGCCTCTGCTGAAGGACCTGAGTGCTGGTCACTGGCGCTTCAGTCACAGAGGCTCCCAGATATAAGTCCTGTTCATCCACCTCCTGGGCCCCAGCCCCTCAGCCCTGGGTCTCTGTTCCCTGGACCCAACCCTTCACCTCCCTGGAGTTCCACAGGCCTCCCACGCAGTCCCCTGGAGCCCCAGTTCTGTGGTGAGCAGACTATTCAACTCTCAGTGTTTCCTAGTGTTTCCTTGGCTGCACGTCTCTCCCCACAGCCTTGCCCTCTGCACACCTGGATGTGCCCATTGACAAGGTGGAGCAGGGAATAGCGCGGCAGGAGGTTGTGTGGGCTGGGAGCAGGCTGGCGCCCGGCAGGACCTGGTGCCACTTCACTGAGCATGCTCACTTGCTCTCTGTCTTGAGGCAGGCTTCCGGAGGACCACATTGCAAAGCCCAGAATGGCCTCCTGAGCCCTCCCCAGGAGGAGAGGCTTACCAACAGCCAGACCTCCCTGTGTGAGATCCTACAGGAGAAGGGCAGGTGGGCAGGCGTGAGCCTGGACCAGTCGGCCCTCCTCCCGCTCAGGTTCAAGAACATCCGTGAGAAGACGGACGCCCATTTTGTGGATGTCATCAAAGAAGACAGGTGAGCAAGCCCAGTCCCCACCCAGATGGCAGCGCTCTCTGAGTTGCTCCCTGGTTCTGTGTCGCCCCTCTGTGCACGCGTCTTCCTTTGCCTTCCTGTTGAAGTGATTTGAAAGGTAAAGTTAGACTCCATGCAGAATTCCGTGTTCTCTGCCGTAGCAGTTCCATTTTGTCATCCTCCTCTCCCTCTCCCCATGCGCTCTGAAGCGTGTGACAGTGTGTTGGGCGCACCGTGCTCCTAACTGCCCCCAGGACGCTGTTGCACACCATCATCGTTTTCAGATTCAGGAATTTCATCATTGCTGCCTCTTTCCTTCCAGCCTGCAGCGCTCGGCTAGGTCAGAGGATCCTGTGGGCCCTGGGCAGCTCTGTCTCCTCCAGTCCAGGATGGGTCAGGATCATGAGTTGTGTCCTTGGCTGCCAGGCCTCTTCACTCTTGGAATCTGGGGTGCCCTCAGCCACACATCATCTTTCCTGATGGTGACAGTTTTGAAGATTACAGGGCCCTGTCCTTGTACACGTTTCTGCAGTTGGGCTTGCAAGACATTTCCCTGTGTGTAGATCCAGGTTCTGGGCCCCTGGCCGAAAGCACAGAGTGATACTGTCCTTCCCAGGGTGGCCCCAGTTCCTTGTTGGAGATTTTGCTTTTGATTAACCCAACAGGTGTTACCAGTTTCTCCAATCTGTGGTTATCATTTCCTCCCTATGACTAATAAACAGTCTGGGAAGATACCTTAGCACCTTATCATCCTGTTCCTTATCAGGCTTTCCTAGATCTCACACCCCTGGAGTCTCACCTGAAACTGCCTTCGCTGTGATGGTTCCAATGGTGATTTCCAGCCTCAGCACTGCCAGCGCATTTGCCGTTTGGCACTCGGCATCTGCTGTAAAGAATGGCCCTACCCTTTGCCACTTTCTCTACCCATCCATCCATTTATTTATTTATTTTCACAGTACTGGTATTGAACCCAGGGGTGTTCTTCCCCAGCCCTTTTTATTTTTTATTTTTGAGACAGAGTCTTGTTAAACTGAGTCACTGGGATTTCGGGTGTGCACCGCTGTGCCCAGCCCTCCATCCGCCCATCATCAGTCTGAACTCATGCTTCCTGTTATTTCACAGACTGTAATCCATTCTGGTGCTTATTATGTTTGGATGCTTGAGTCTGGGCAGTGAGAGCCCCCTTCAGGCTGGCTCCTGTGCCCTTCTGACTGACCCCTTCATTTGTATGCAGCAATCTCCTACTTTTTAGCACAGCAGGATGCTCCAGGCCCATTTATAGCTTCCCTTTCCTAGGTCAGGGGTTCACCTTTTTTCTCCAAGGAACCAGTTCCTTTTAATGAGAGCAGTTTTTCGATCCATTAGCTATTAATGTCTAATTTATGTTGTAGTCCCAGAGCATACTCTGTGATTTCAGTTCTTTTGCATCAAGCAGGACTTGTTTTGTGGCCTTGTGGTTTGTTTGGGTGATTACCACAGCGCACGCTTTCTTTGGTGCATGATAGTTGCACATAATAGGTTCATTTTGATGTAATCATACATGCATGGGATTTGATTTATTCCCTTTCAGTCCCCGGTGCCCCCCTTTCCTGCCCCTCCTCCCTCTTCTGTCAGTTGTTAAACTCTCCACCTATGATGGACGCTGCGTCTCAGTGGTGGCCACACCTCAGACCACAGTGAATTACAGATGTGAGCCTTGAAAGCCCTTACGATCTTCTCAGAGCTGCTCTTGTAGCGCTTCGTCTTAAATGAAGGAATCATGCGATGATACAGGTTTCCTGTCCTCTTCTCGTCCCTCTCACTGTACTTGTCACATGTGCCACACCTCATTCATCATAACCCCTGACCTCTAACCCCAGCCTCTCTGTGACCTCTAGTGGGTCTCTGCTGACTGTTTTTCTGTTGAGTTTGGTCCTGTTTTCCTCATAATTTTGGATTGTGTTGTAGACACTGTGTGTGAAGCTTAGGACGTCTGAAGAGTATTTTTGTTTTAGCAGTGGGGTGACTTATCTGTATTGAAACTCTACACTCTGTCTCCCTGTTCTTTCAGCTGTAACTTGGCTGCTTGCAATCGGCCATGGCCCTGCTTATCTATAAGGATCAGCCAGAGATTTGAGCAGAGTTCATATGCAGAATTTGGGGCTACCTTTCAGAAGTTCTCTTCCATCTGGGATTAAAAATTCATTTTCCATTTGTGGTCACCCTTAAATGCATTTTCTGTTTTTTTCTTTCTTAAGCCAGTTGAACTTTGACTTTTCTGATTTTTAGCCACCCTGTATGTGGTATTGACTAACGTCTGTCTTCATGATATATATATATATATCGTCAGGCACAGTGGCACATGCCTATAATCCCAGTGGCTTGGGAGGCTGAGACAGGAGGATGGCAAGTTCAATGCCAGCCTCAGCAACTTAGTGAGGCCCTAGACAACTTAACAAGACCCTGTACCAAAATTTTAAAAATATAAAAAAAGGGTTGGGGATGTGGCTCAGAGGTTCAGTCCATGGTACAAAAAAGAAAACAATGAAAAGGCAAATGAGAAATTTACCTGGTGCTGTTCCTTTCTTGCACAGATGCCTCTCTTCTCTTCTGTGCTGCCCTGGCTCCTCCCCTGGGCTTACCAGCAGTTTTTGTAATTTTTTTCCAGAGTTACAGTTGCTCTTTGTTAGGGAAATTAGTGCAAAAGCAACCATAGTCCATTCCCAGAGGTGGAGCTTCCCATATAATTTTTTTTAAAGATAGAGGGATGGTGAGAGAGAGAGAGAGGAAAGAATCAGTTTTATTTAGTTCTTCGTGTGGCCTTCATTGCTCTGACACTTCATGTGTACATGGTGCTGGGGTTCAAACCCATGTCCTCGCACATGCCAGGCAAGCGCTGCAACCGCCAGGCCGCAGCTCCAGGCTCTTCCCCTAATAATTTAAAAGGAGCAGCACGGCATACAGCAGTGTGGGTTCTGCCACTCGTGGGTCAGAATATGGCCACCATACCCTCCTTTCAGCTGCTCTACTGCTCCCCTCTGTCGGTGCTTCCCGAGCAGGGCCTGCACCATGCACAGAGGTCTCTCTCCTGAGTCTGGGAACAGCATAGGTTATGGAACACTTGCCACAGAGGAGGGAAGGAGGGAGTGCACGGCGGGGCCCTGCTGTGTGCCAGGCCCCTAATGTGTTCTGTTGATTTCACGCATCAGCTATTGTACGAAGGGAAGGCTGCTCCCCACAGCTGTATTTGCCTTCTGAAATCATGCCAACGTTCCCTTTAATTTATAGTAATTTTCTGCAGTTTACAAAAGATCTTACTATTTGCTGGCAATTCATAAAAGAATGAAAGAGTCACGTAAAGCAGATTTGATTTCTCTGCTATTAAAATCATTGAGCTTTATCATCTTTCAGGATTCACAAACAATCTGCATATGTGACAATAGCACCACAATTACACTAACCGTAAACACCTGTTAGCTCCCACAGTGGTAATTACTGTCAGCGCTCTGTGACAGGACAGCTGGCTCTGAATCCAAATCAATATAAATATTCTCAGTACAGGGAGCTGCTGGTTCTTCAGGAAAGATCATTTCACAGGACAAAAAGAGCTGTCTTTGTTTCTTCTAATTCTGGATATTAGGAATATGTGTTCAAAAAGCACATTCTAACACTGTGTGCTGTGACCACAGTCATTCTTTAATGGTGGTGAAATGGAATATGTGATACTGCCAAGAAACAAAGGATTTTGCAGAGAGAAGCTCCTAAGGGGCAGCAGCACCTATTGCGCCGCGGCTTTCAGATGCGGCTTTGGTGTTGTGCCCAGTGAGTGGCGTTTTGGAAGCTCATTGTGATCTTCTGGTGGGATGACTGCCAAGTGGTGACCAATTCCATTTGTTGTGTCTTCTAGCCTGATGAAGGACTATTTTTTCAAGCCACCCATTAACCAGTTCAGCCTCAACTTCCTGGATGCGGAGCTGGAGCGCTGCTACAGGACCAGCTATCAGGAGGAGGTGCGCTCTTCATCTCCCCACAGAAGCCCTTTGTCCCCGCAGCAGCTCATCATCCGCGCTATGCTTTAATGAGTGGCAGGACAATGAACGTTGATGTTGATTTCCTGCAATCTGTAAGCCCTAAGTTCCACCCGTCTGTGAATTGATCTTTGCCAGAGACGAAAACCCAACCCTTCCTGAGGCCCCACATCTTAAAGCTGGTTTTGTCGTCTACCCCTCCTCTGCAGCTGGTGTCTCCGGGCTCTGCAGCTACCCTAGCCCTGGAGGGGGCCCGGGGCACACATGCTCTTCCAGAGCCCTGGTGCTTTCTTCCCCCAAGGTGGCCTGCAAGCTCATGAAACTTTTCATTCTTGCCCCAGAATGGGCTCACATCCCTCCCACCCGGCCACCACCTTAGCTCCTGTTGTCCTCACTCAGCTCACATGTCATTTCTTCCAAAAAACCTTCCCTGATCCCAGACTGGATTTTACTTCCCTTTTATTTCTTCTCTTCATGTGTGCTACATGATCTCTGAATCAGATGCCTCCCTTCCCGATACTCGTCCCACTCTCCCACCCTATGCCCTCGCCCAGCACAACCCATGCCTGATGTGCTCAGTGGGGTCCTAACAGCAGGTCCCCGCTCTCCTTCCCCACTCAGCTCTTAGAGTCGGAGGTGCACACGGGCCCAGCCAACTTCCACTTGCTCACTCTGCAGACCTTTGTGCCGAGGCAATGGCCCAGGCTCTTAAGAAACTTTGTGAACCAAATAGAGCCACTTTGTGCCTCTTGGGGTTGGAGGTACCACCTTCTGCCAGCCACCAGGGGACAGCGATGTCAGTTAACATTCCAGGATCGGGTCTTGCAGTGAACTCACCAGCTGGTCGGTTAGCGGCCTGTAAGGCAAAGCATGATCCTATTTCATCTTCACAAACAGCCCTTTAAGGAACCTTGTGAATGTCCCTGTTTTACCAAAGAGAAAGCTAAGGTTAAGTGGCCCACAACCTCACAGATAGGGCGACTCTTCAAGGCCGGCGTCTCAGCCGTGCTGTGCTGTGGAGGCCCCAGAGGGAAGGCGTATTTATCAGCCATTCTCCAGGCACCAACCTTTATTGAGCGCCCACTCTGCCTGGTTTGGTTCTTGATGCTAGGATATAAAAATAAAAGGTACACTTTGGCAGGAGAGAAGTAATCAGACATGATAATTCAGAGGCTCAGGTAGTGCCCTGTGGGAGACAGCGAGGCATCTGCCTGCCCCAGGTGGAGGCTCAGACGGAGGTGATTTCAGTAGGAAGACCAGGAAATGCATTCCAGAGAGAGGGAGCAGCCCTACAAACCCAGACGTGAACAAGCCCCATGATTCCAGGGAGTGGCAGGTACGCTCTGGGGAAGGGAAGGTGGGCGTGACAGGAGGTAGGCAGGGGCCAGACGATGGCTGTCCATGCAATGGGCATCATACCTCAGGTCAGAGGGGTCTACTGGAGCAGGAGACAGCCCCATCAGATTTGAGTTTCATGAAGATCACGGGTCGTGGAAGGTGATGGAGAGTGGAGGAGACTGAGGCTGGGGCGGGGTGGAGGGAGGTAGACGCAGGAGCTTCTAAGCCACCTCGTGTTTGGGTACCGTCTGTGTCAGCATCCCCACCACTCATGAGGTGCACGTTACCATTTCATCTGGTTTACAGAAAGGCTGAGGCACCGCCAGGTTGGTGCACAGGACAAGTTGCCACAGCAAATTTTGGTAGAAAAGGGCTGTGAACCCAGATGACCTCCCTGAAAGGAGGCAACCTAGCTGGACGTGGGCAGTAAGGAACCACAGGCCAGCTGGACGTGGGCAGTAAGGATCCACAGGTCAGTCACCCAGATGTTACTGCCCATATCCAGCTAGGATGGCACCGTCCGTGGGGAGAGAGGTGGACAGATGCAGGTCCCTGCTGGACGTAGACAGAGGCACAGTGCCACCTGGGGGTGCAGCTTGAGTGGAATGGGCCTGGGACCCTCCACATCAGGTCCACCAGGAAGCCCGCCCAGGAACACGGAAGAAGACCCTGAAACAGCACAGCAAGCAGGACAGACGGAGAGGAGCGGTGGGGGGCCTTGGTCCAGAGTCCAAGGAGGGATTCACAGGTGCTGGGTGTCCTCCCTGTCTGGAGTCCCAGTACTGCCAGGCATCTTCTGTGGTCACATGTGTCAGACCTGTTACTTTGGCTGTTCCAACAGAAGTGTGCATGCTGAGATCAGCAGCATCCCCTTCTCTGCAGGCCTCGTGAGCATTGATGGAGATGGTGCCCCTAAGGGCCCGTATGGGCCTGGAATCATCCTCCCTCCGGTGGACACCTAAGTGTCCTTGCCATTTCCTGCCTCCTGCTGTGGCAGCACACCACGCCTTTCTTTGCACTTCACACACCATCCTGCATTTCCTGTTCCTGTCCCTTCCTGCCACCAGGCTGGGAGCTCCTCCAGGGCATTGTTTCATGGCCACACCTGCACCTGATGCCAGCTAGGCCAGTGCAGGCACCAGAGTGAGGCTCTTGTATGGGTGAACACTCCCGTTCAATGTGAGGAGCCTTTCTCAGCTGCGGCCTGAATCCTACCTGTCTTCTGTTGTGCAGCCAGCCTCCACACCCCCGTACCTGGGAGCTTCCAGCCTTCCACCCAACTGCCTTTACAGACGTGGGCTCCTCTGCCAGGCAGCAACTTGTCTTTCAGGTTTAATGGGTCATGTGGCTTGTTATCAGCCACTGTGTCACCCTGGGCACGTTTCTTTACCTCTCTGTGCCTTCGTTTCCTCATTAAGTGGGTCCATAGCAAGTAGATGGGCCAGTTAAAGCTCCTGCCACCTCGTACCTGGTCTGCCAAGCTCTCAGTAGCAAGCTCTCAATAGCACAGGTGTTCTTCCAGCTCAAGCTCCAGGGCCATCCACAGCCAATGCACTCACCCTAACCCCTCCTGCTCTAAACAGGTCATAAAGAATTCTCCTGTGAAGACTTTTGCCAGTGCCACCTTCAGCTCCCTCCTGGATGTGTTTCTGTCCACAACAGTGTTCCTGATTCTGTCTGTCACCTGCTTCCTCCAGTATGGGGCTGCTGCCATGCGGCCCCCACCTGCCGCCCTCGCAGTCTTGATTGGGGCCCTGCTGCTGGAGGTGCTGTCCCTTGTAGTCTCCATCAGGTAAGCGCCGCCCTCAGAGGTGGCTCTCTAGCCTTTAGCTCCCTCTTCTGGCTCCATGGTTAAAGGTGGAGCAGGCTGAAGCCCACTGCCGGGGACGGTCTTCCCTCCCTCCTCTCCTACCCCCACCCACTGCATGGCCACCTCCTCCTGGGCACTGGCCCTCAGCATGGTGGAACCACTTAGTAGGGCCAGTACCCTCTACAGCCCCAACTGCCACCAGCTCGTCCCTGGGTCTCCCACATCAAAGAAGTAGGAAGTGCAAGATGACATGGTGAGTGACCCTGTTGTATGAAATGTCCAGGACAGGGACAGCACTGGAGGTAGACAGGCGGCTGTGCCTCTACTCAGTGGATCAGGAGCAGAGGACAGGCAGCAGCACATGGGCAGGTGCCTCCCCTAAACGTGAGCCCAGACTCAGAGCCCTCTGAAGAAACCAGGCGTCGTCCTCGTGAGCTTGGCCTGGGCACGGCCCCAGCAGCACTGCAGCAAGTTAGGGACAGGCAAAGTCTTCGTGCTGCACAGAGGGCAGTAGAGAAAGAGAGGACCCAGGGAGCAGGAGGAATACCTATGACTCAGGTCTAATACTTGGAACATACAGGTTCAGTAATAAGAAAGGGCATTTCAGAAAGAAAGGATGTGAATAGAAAGCAGTGCCTTCTGGAAGCTGGGCCTAGGGGACCAGCAGAGCCCCGGGACTGCCCTGCTAGTCTGACCAGGTGCAGTGTGCAGGGTATCCTGCCTGGGCATTGCCGATCGCACCGCAGCCTCCTTACCCAGCCCTGCCACAGGGCTGCCTCAGCCTAGTCAAGCCCACTAGCGAGTGCCCTAGGAGCCAGGGGTAGAGCAGATACAGTGAGGGGGTCTTGAGCCTGATTTTCTGTCACTCTTACCTATCATCCCAGTATGGAAACAATAGCTCGATTTGGCCCTGAGGCTTCTAAATGCTGATCTCTCCCCTGTTGAGAGAGGCTGGGCTCCTTGCCTCCTCCCTCTCCGTTACCCCCAGGCCCATGCAGCTCTTTGCCATGGCTCTGGAGGCCTTAGCCTCCACAGATGGAGGAATGTGTGTCTCCACCATCTCAAACTGCCTGCCAGGATCAAGCCCAGGGCACACAGCACATGACCCTTCCTGGCTGCCTCCCCTCCACGTCAGCCCCCACTCACACTCTAATCCTGCCCAGGGCCTGCTTCTGCCAAATCCAAACTGAGTCAGTCTTTGGCCCTGGGTTTGTTTTTCCTATCTTTTTTTTTTTAATCAACTTCATTTTGATAATTCACACATGAAAAACTCATTCCTTGAAGTGTAGAATTCAGTGATTTTTAGTAAATTCACAGTTGTACAAACATGATTTTAGGACATTCCCACCGCCCTGCCAGAAACCCAGAACCCCTATGCAGTTGCTACCCCACGCCACCCTCCCTGGGCTTCCTGGCTTCTCTTTAATGGGGTCCTAAGGCTCTTGGCCTCTCTCATCTAGCATTGTCTGCATCCCTTTCCATTGTTAGCCCTTTAATGATTGCTCCCTGTTCCTTTGGTCCCGTTCCTCAAAGGTACAAAGGGTGTCGGCCAGGCTGTCCACACTCATACGCTCCTCAGGCGACTAGAGTGAGGCACTGCCCTGCCCCTGTGAGATCCTTGGAGTGCTGGGGCTCAGTGCGCCAGCAGCTGTCATGCCCAGGAGAGAGCAGGACCTTGAATGGTTTCCACTGGCTCCTCTGAGGGCCATTTGTAGGATCCTAGATCAAAAAGGCACCCCAGGAAGCCAGTTGTGCAGCTTCCTCAGCGACTAGCAGGGTTGTCACCTGCCTCACCCAGAAGGCTTCTTGCATCTCTGCTCAGGGTCTCCTTCCTCCATTCTAGCCCCAGGCAAGTGTGACACCAGCTGGTCTTGTCCTTAGAGCTCTGCAGTCTCGAGGACCATTGTGAAGGGCCCCATCCTGAAGATGACTCAGCTCACTCCGTCCCCCTTCTTGGGGGAATATTGGAGATATTCCAAGACATCCCTTGTCCATTAGCTGTCAGGAAGCCAGAACCGTCCAGCACACTAAAGGGTCGGACTGTGCCTGAGTCCATGTCGGGGATGGCTGGAGAGTCACCAGTTCCCATCATGAATAAGCTCAGCCAAAGTGGCTGACACACTGCAGGTGTCCAGGGCCCAAGGAACCCCTGGCACATGCAGAGGTGCTGATGCTGTGCAATTGCAGTGGCGGCTCTTGGCCTCTCCAGAGGCAAAGGCAGTGGCCTGTCCCTGGCTCCCTGGCAGCAGGCTTAACAGAAGGTCTGGTCTCCCCATTAACATCATGCACCTGAAATGTACCCCACCCAGAGAGACCTTCACACTGGAGTTAGTAGGATGGTGTTGCTGTAATGAGAAGGAGAAATGGAAAGCAAGTTACTTGAGACAGGACCTGGAGGCTTCACGCAGACATGCCGGGCCCCTGCTCGCTGGGAAGTAACAGAGCTTGTCCCACGCCCATTATTGCTGCTGCTAATGTGACAGCTGGAAAGATTGTACAGGTGTGGGGTGAGGAGCCAAGCATCATGAGCTGGATTTGGTCTGTGACATGACTTTCTGAAATGCTGAGTGGCCGTTTGCAGATCGTTACATTCCCAGACTTTTGTGTGAACATGAACCAGAACTTCCTGTTCATAGGTGGAACACAACTGGGCCCCAGACTGGGCCATTTTCACCACCGAGGTGGCAGAGGCTGTGTGGCACTTGTGCAGCAGGCAAGGCAGCCCCCTCTGTGGCTGTCTTCCCCCAGCATGGCAGGCCATCTCCGTCCCTGGCTCCACCGACGGAGGCAAGGAGCAGGACACCTTGGGACAGCCCCATTCAGGACCTGTGCTGGCCCACGATGGACTTCTCAGGGCCTGTGGCTATTGTCACATGCTCCCTTGGTCCCACAGAAGTACAAGCTTGTCTTTTGACTGCACGTTGTACCCTAATGCAGCAGGTGACCTTAGAGCCTGAGGTGATGAGCTGAGCGGGGCCAGCTCACTTGCCTTCTACTGAGCGTGAGGGCAGTGGGCAGCAGCTAGGACCCACCAAACTGAGCCACTGGGCCCTCTGACCTTGCCCCACCACTGCTCCCTGTCCCAGGATGGTGTTCTTCCTGGAGGACGTCATGGCCTGCACGAAACGCCTGCTGGAGTGGATTGCTGGCTGGCTACCTCGCCACTGCGTCGGGGCTGTCCTGGTGTCCCTGCCTGCCCTCGCTGTCTACTCACACGTCACCTCTGAATTTGAGACCAACATACATGTAAGTAACAGCGGGCAATGTGATCCGTGCCCTCTGTACTCCCCGACCTCCTGTGTTCCCTAAGCCCAGTTACAGACCCTTAAAGAGGTGCCCCTGCCACCACCTCAGCACCTTTTAAAAGCAGACTCCCAAGCAGGTTCACATCCTCTCCAGGTCACTCCATTAACTTCCAGATTAGCCACAAATTGTCAACTTATGGTTCTTCACTTCAGGACCCTGTGAAAGCTGCCCAGTGGCCGGTCTTCACTGACCATTTTGATTTTCACTTGCAGTGTAGGTCAGTAAATCACTGAGATGGTCAGCACTGGGTTATCAGACAGGCTTGCTGTGTCTGACCTTGCCCAGCCAAAGGCTCCTGGGTGTTCTGAGCCATGACGTTGGTAGGCATCTTTGACTTAACAATAGTTCCTGTGTGTGAAGTCTTAGTGGGACTTAGCCCTGGTGCACGCTGAAGAGCATTTGTGTTTTTCATCATGATTTACAAAGATGTATCTGTCCCATTTTCCAAAGAAGCTAAAATAACATGCCAGTCTGCAGAACTGGCCCGAGTAACTGCTACACACCTGGATCAGCTGCTCAGGAAAGGAGCTTTTGGGTTAAACTTCAAAAGTGGGCTAAGACTGTTGAGAAGATTATGTTTTTCATGCAAGTCAGTGTAATATGAGCTACTGGGGCAGACTGATTGCATTTGGTGCTTGAACACCAAATTACACCTCAGCAGGCTCGCAGCAGGGGCCTGAGGAAGTATTTGGCAGGTAACTAGTCCCACAGCAGCTCCCAGTGAGCCGCCTCTTCCTTGCTACCGTGATGACACGTGCCATTGCACACCCAGGGCACAGTCTCTGTGCCAGCATGAACTTGTAGCCTCAGTGCTGGGTCATGAGTCTGAAGGGGTGCAGCAGTCTGTCCTGGAATCGACTGGCTCACCACAAGTAAGGGCTGCTGCACACACAGAGGCCTCAGTGGGGTCCGAGGTGTGTTGTGATAAACACCCATGGGTGGGTGAGCAGGCCAGGTAGGGCACGGGGTGACCATGGCTGTCCTAATGCCCACTCCTCTTGCAGTTCACTGTGTCCGCCAGCTCAGCTGTCCTGGTGGCCGTCGTACACTACTGTAACTTCTGCCAACTCAGCTCCTGGATGAGGTCCTCCCTCGCCACCATTGTGGGGGCTGGGCCACTGCTCCTGCTGTACATCTCCCTGTGTCCAGACAGGTATGCAATGGCACCCTTGACCGTGATGCCCGGTGTCTCTTAGGCTGTGCTTTCTCTTCTGTGCTGATGCCCCTGCATGGCAGATGTATTCCTGCCGTGATCCAGAGTAGCTTCCATACAGTGTCCAAAGAGCAGTAAGGTGCCCTAAGGTGTCATGCAAAAGAGAGAAAGAAAATTGTTTGTGATGGTACCCTACAGGTAGAGCATCCATGATCCAAAATCCTAGAAAATCCCAAACCTTTTATCACCAACATGATGCCAGATGTCTGATAGTTCATTGTACACCAACTATTTCATGCACAAAATCATTTAAAATGTTATGCAAAATTACACCTAAGTATGTGTATAACACACATATACAAAACCGGAACAGATTTCTTGTTTAGACTTGGTTCCCATCCTGGAGACATCTCATTATGTGTGCACAGATATTCCAAATACTTCTGGCGCCAAGCACTTTGAGTAAGGGAGACTCAGTCTGTGTATGTCTGGATGCAGATGTCCTTGGCGACTGCCCCCAGGCAGTTCGATGCAGTAGTAATGCCTCAACTTACTTGCAGTGAATAAGTTAGAGACAGAAAGTCAGACAGAAGCCATTTCCAAGATGAGCAGAGGTGGATGCAGAAATGAAGGAAGCAGAACTAACTTGCTCTGAAATAGGGTGCATGTTCCAAGACAGGTGGCAGACTGTGATCTTCAGGGGACCTGGCCTTGGAAGGTCGGAATGGCTCCCCGTTAGGACACCAGACACAAAGGACGACCAGCTGGGCAGTGGCACAGCTGCCTTTGGTCTTGAAGTCTCTGCACTCCAGATGGCCTTCACTGCTGACGGTGCTGAGGCCTCGGGGGTGGGGGCCTGGTGTGGATAAAGAGGCAGGAGTCCCATGGTGGACCTCTGGGGACAGGACCGGCTCTCATGGTGCTACAGAGACCTAAAAATATATCCAAGGGCCACAGGAGGGACATTTAAAATACCCTGTGCGAGTGAAGGCCAGTGAGGCTCCTCTTCCATGGGTTCTACTAGTTGTGAAAATGAGCCTCAGATTGCATTTGCACATCTAAGCTGGTTTTGTGGTGCTGACCTGTCGACTGACTGTGTAGCTGGGAACACAATAATACCTCAGTGCAGTGCACACAGTGAGCTTCTGCTTTTAAAAATCAATGATCTCTTAAACCAAGTAAGCTTCTGTTTGTATAACAAACCTCCTAAATATTGGGCTTTTTGTAACTTCTCACAAAGTTTCACTGTTAGCATGCATCAAAGAACCGCCCAGACACAATCACAGAGGAGAGTCAGCCAGGCTCTTTGCAAGCTGTGTGGGACACATCTTCATGTGCTTGGCAAGACTTCTAGCATTCCAGCTGCCTGCACTGTCACATTCACCAGAACAAGCCCACGTTTCACAGTGCCCTCTGGGCCTGAAGACCACAACTTCAGTGGATCCAAAAGCACACAAAGGCCCACCTCAGCCCAGTGCTGGCCATGTCAGATGTCATATCATTAGCAAGCAGTTGTCAGTAGTGCACCGAGTCAGCGTCCTCCCTCACTACTTAACGATGTGAAAGATATTCAAGTTCTCTGCAAATGAAGATCAAACAGGGAATTTTAAGAATTGCCTTTTGGTATTTGAAAGGAAACAATAATGAATGATTAAATTACTTTAAGCAAAATAAAGACCACTTTTATCTTGGCCATCTGAAATCATGGTCATGATAAAGTTCTGCACCAGGAGTTGGAAACTCAGCTTCACAGAGCCCTTACTGGCCATTCACGGTGACATTTAGTCACAGCTGTGAGGCTTTGCCCCAGAGTCCAGGGGGACAGTGGTAAGGATTATCACATTGCCTGCCTGCCCAGAATCCAACTGGCAGGTACTGGGCGGGGATGGCAGACTAGTGGGTGAAGCACACCTAACCCGGGACCTCTGGCCCAGAGGTCCTCCGTGCCCACTCAGCCGGTTGTCACAGCCAGGCCTAGCCAGGGTAGCGGGGCAGGCGGGGAGGGACACTGTAACATAAACAGCTTTCACAGAAGAGGAGGGGCTTCAGAGACCTGAAGCTCTCCAGTGCTGGGACACAGGGTGGGGACGCAGCGTGTGGAAGAGGTCAGCTGGGGACTACAGCCGTTCCTTTAGATGATATACCAAGGAGGAAAGTGCTTTCAGCCCTTCTCAAGTTGCTTCCTGTAAAGCTTTCTTGGTTTTTATAAATAACAGTTTTCTGCATTTTAATTTCAGTTCCATAGTGATTTCACCCCTGGATGCAGCACAGAATTCCAGGTAAGCTTTTAACGTGGTGTCTGTACCGGAACAAATGATCGTGATTGTCTCTTCACTGCTGAATTCTGAGCTTCCTGAAAACAGTCCTTTCACAAATAAAGTGAACAACAAACATATTCTTTAAAAAGAAAATACTTGTTGAAATGTTGGATCATAGTTACAGTATCTTAATAGAAAAATAAGATGACTTTTTTGAGGCAGCGTCTCCTTATGTTGCCCCAGCTCGCCTTGAATTCTTGGGCTTTGGCGATCCCTGCCTCATCCTCCAGAGTACAGAAATTATTATTCAGACATATATTAGGGTTGGTTTAATTTTATGTAACACATAAAATTAAAAGGAAACCTCACAAATCAAAGTAAAATGGTTATTTTATCCCCTAAAACAGTGTTAGATCTTGCTTTACTATAAACATCAAAATAAATTCCACATAAGTTGAAAAGTCAAATCTAAAAAACTTACATAAAATCTAGAAAAAACAAAATTAATTTTCAAGCCTCTAAGAGAGATAACTTTCTAAACTTATTAATAATAAATAAAAACACAAAAACTGAGTCACAAATTAGAAAGGGAAAGGAAACCAAAGTAGACAGAAAATTATTTGTGGGACTGTTATATAAAGAGCTGATGAAAGCCTATGCAGACAAAAGACAAAACAACAAAAAGTACACAAGAGAAGAAACGAGGGCAGAAGATAAACGTGGACACGTTGTCGCTGTGGTCACTACCAAAGCCAGCACATTTGTTTCAAAGATGATTTTATTTAGCTTTTCATCTGGATTTTGTTGCCCCGACACTTAGTTGTGTACATGGTGCGGGGTTCAAACCCAGGTCCTCACACACGCCAGGCAAGCACGATACCACCGAGCCCCTGCTCCAGCCCCAGCCATTGCACATTTAAACACCTGCACAGTTCACTTTGGTCTTTTAAATTGGGCTTTCAGAATGTTGTGATGTTGTATCCAGAGTAGGCGAGGATATGGCCATTCATAAATTACTAGTGATGGCTAATTTTTTATAAGCTGGGGCTGGAGCAGTGGTTCAGTGGTTAAGGCACTTGCCTAGCATGTGCATTCGCGTGCCAGGGGTTTGAACCCCAGCACCACATAAACAACAAAGTATCAGAGCAATGAAAGCAGCATGAAAAACTAAATAAAATTGATTCTCTCTTTCTATTTTTGTATCTCTCTCTCTTAAAAAAAAAAAAAGATTTATAAGCTACCAGGTACTTAAAAGATGTTCAGTGGCATTATTCCTGTCCCTGAGCTGAAGCTCAGAGAGGCTGAGGAACCTGCCCACAGCCGTGTACACAGCTGCTCCTGGGCTCCCTCTGCAGCTGTGGCCTTTCTCCCATGCCTCATTGTTTCTCAGCTGTTACAGTAGTTTCTGAAAAAAATTCAATCTATTTTAAAAGTATTTAAAATTTTCATAGCCTTCAACCTAATAATTCCATTTTTACCTATTTGCTGAGAAAAGAATTCAACATAGGATAAAGATTTCATACCCTAAAATATTGATCACATGATGGATAAGATTGAAAATTATCAGCAACTTCAATTCTCAATAATAAAGGAATTAGGGCTGGAGCGGTGGCTCAGCGGTTTCAGCGCTTGCCTGGCAAGCACAGGGACCCAGGTTCAAATCCCAGCACCACGTACACAACTAAGTGATAGAGCAACTAAGGCCATGTGAAAAACTAAATAAAGTTGTTTCTCTCTTTCTCTATCTCTCTCACTGTCCCTCTCTCTTTAAAAAATAATAATAAAGGAATTAAATTATGACACACTCAAATATCACGACTGTTAAAATGCAGCCAACGTGGGAAATGTTTCTGATATTCATTTATCATGTGAAATTGAATACATATGTACCATAACTATTGCTAGGTACCATATTTCACTATATTTGTTAAAATTTTTAAGACATAATATTTATAAAATAGCCAGTGATGATTAACAACTACAGTATTTAAAAGAAAACATCTGGCATTGTTCTTAGGTTAACTTTCAGTGACGTGTGTGACACGGGTGTAGGGGTCTTGGGTCCTAGCTGACAGTGCAGCCATCTCCACAGACCAGGAAGCAGACACCACCCCTCAGGTCCCCTCCTGGTGACGCCTCGGTGCAGATTTCAAAGGATTCTGAAACACCCCGCAGTGTTAACGAATGCCATGTTTAGGTGGTTAGGATTGCAAGCAACCTTGGTTTTCTGTTTTTCTCTATTTTTGCATCCCACTTCCCCAAGAAAGTGAATATACTATACTGTACTTTAGCTTCCACATGTAAGTCAGTGTCCAAGTGTCCAGGCCTGAGTTCAAAGTTCTTCTTGAAATCGACCTTTGCTATTTGAAGTTAGGGATGGGGTCACCACCCTGCTCTATCCACCTGGGGTAAGGAGTGAGATCATACACGGGTACCACCCCTCTTGCCCGCTTGTTTTGGGGGTCTTCTGCAGCCCTGTGGGTACAAAACACAAATGCTGTGTCCTCAGGGTTTTTTTTTTTTTTTTAAGAGAGAAGGACGGTGAGAGAGAGACAGAGAGAATCAACTTTTTTTGAGTTTTTTCACATGGCTGTCATTGCTCTGATACTTAGTTGTGTACATGGGTGCTGGGGTTTGAACCCATGTACTTTCACGTGCCAGGTAAGCACTGTAACCAAGCCACTGTTCCATCCTCTTTTTTTATTTTTCAAGAGAGAGAGAGGGAAAGAGAGAGAGAAAGAGTCGATTTTTATTTAGTTTTTCATGTGGCCTTTGCTGATCCAAACTTCATTGTGTACGTGGTGCTGGGGTTCAAACTCACATACTTGCACATGCCAGGTAAGCACTGTAACTGCTGGACCACCACTCCAGCTCCTTGGGGTCTTTTAAAGCCAGCAGTGCATACATAGTCCCCAGCTTGTGACAGCTGCCCTTAACTGCGACTGGGACTTTACAATGTCAGGAAAGTGCACCAACCATTCTTACCTTCCCACAGCGTTCACTAAGAGGCGTGAGACGTTCAGCCCTTCACTGTAACCAGGCCTTGGGTAGGTGGGTTTGCCCAGCCGTGGGCCAACACGTTGTGAGCATTTCGCTGGCCGTAAGGCCAGGCCCCCGCGTGAGAACTTTGGGGTGTTGAATGTGTTTTTTCCACCTAAGCTGGGCAGCATCTGTGCTCTATCTCCCTTCCCTGCCCATGCTGGCCCTGGCTTTGCTCGTCCCCTCTTCTGCCCACAGGGCACTGGCCCACACTTGTCTCCAGCATTGGCCACACACTGGCTTTGGTTACAGCACAGCAGACAGGAAACCCAGACGCTGACACCCATGCTCCCCACAGAGACTGTAAACCACTCCTTGCACCATCTAGGTGATGTTTAACTTTGATGGCACCAAAACAGGGCTGTTCCTCACTGTCACTGCTTTAGAGAACCAAAAGGAAACTCCTGACCCTCGAGATGGGCTGCAAGGTCAGGAGACATCCGCATTCCCAGATCTCGGCCCACTCTTTAAAGCTGGCCGGAGGGGTTCGGGGTCTGGACAAATGCCCCAGAGCCCTCTCCCAGGGCATCACAGAGAGCAATTGCACTTGGGAAGGCCAGTGGAGACTCATTGCTCAGCGTTACTGGGAGTGGTGACATAGGCAGTCTGTGCCTAGCACATACCTCAGTTCAGACTTCCAGATCTAGAGCAGGTGTTCAACATAAACTGCTTTCAGCCACTGGCTTACAAAGCACCGCAGGCCCCTCTCACCAAGGAATGGTGGGAACCCCCAAATCGAAGCTCCTTCATGCCAGCCCGGGGCCACCGTGGAAGCAGGCCTTTTTTAGGATGGCAGCCTCACACCTGCTGAGCTCTCTTCTGCACCAAACCCTGGGCCAGAAGGGACTTGGCCACAGTGCAGCCCATCTTCCTAACGAGACCTGGAAAGATGGCATGGCTTCCCAAGGTTCCAGAACTTTCTGGCTAGCCCAGGGGTTGCGGACCAAGGCCAGGGCTTTTTAGACAGTGATTCAAGGAGGACCTTGATGGCCATGTCTGTCAGAGTCATTGTTTTTAAATAACCTTAAGTCACAAGTAGCAGTAAAGCTTACTAAATACTTGGCCCAAAGAATTGAGCTTTCCGTGTTGAGGAGCTGCTAGGACTGCTGATGCTTCAGTTCCAGACACAACTATATTTACATACTGACCAAGCTCAGTAGCCCACTCTGGGTGCTTTACAAACACTTCAGGGTATAAGATTTATGTGAAGAGAATAATCAAAGTATTGTTAGTGAAAAGGAGAAAGGAAAGGAAGGACAGACAGATGGACAGATACTGGAATTACAGGCATACACATATATACCACATCCAGCTTGTATATTAGTTTAAAAAACATATATCTTATATTCTCTCTATCTGTCATCTATCATTTTTCTATCTATCTGTACTGGGGATTGAACCCAGAGGCTCTCTATCACTGAGTCACACACCCAGCCTTTTGTATTATTATTATTATCATTTTGTTTTAAGATAGGGTCTCACTAAGTTGCTCAGTCTGGCCTTGGACTTGTGATTCCTTTGCCTCAACCTCCTGAGTAGCTGGGTTTACAGGCATATGCTGTCATGCCTGGCTGTACTTTTGCGTTTTTAGTGTTAAAGTTGTCTTACATTACTTTGGCAAAACAGACTAACCCAGAGTAGGGGGAAATGTATTTTGCCAAACATTTATACAAGGAGATAGTAGAGAACGTATAAAAATTCTTTGTAAAATTACAAACATATTGCATTAGGAATCTAAGAAACGCGTATATCTCTATCAGATATTAAATTCCCTGGGTGTGTTAACGATGCTGTAGTTGCACAGGAAATGCCCTCATCTTGGGAGGCGTGCACTAACGCAGATCTGCAGTGCCGCGACACCAGGATATCCACAACTTACTTTTAAAGTGCTTATTAGCAAGGGCTGGGACTGTAGCTCGGTGGTAGAGTATTCCCCTAGCATGAATGAGGTCCTGGTTCAATCCCCAGTACTGCCAAAAAATTTTTTAAAAATGTTTGATAAAGTGTGTGTGTGCGGGTGTGCGCGTGCGTGCGCGCAGAGAGAGAAAAAGCAAAGTGGCAATGTTACCTGCTGAATCCAGGTGAAGGGCGTATGAGTGTTTTATTAGACTGTTAACTTTTCTACAAAGTTGAGATTTTTCAGAAGAAGAAGTTGAGAGAAAAAAGATTTCTAAACGGAGCCAGACTTGTGTGGCAAGTCATCGCACAGTCCTGATGGCCTTGGTTGCACAGGTTGGCCTCTTGCTCCTGCTCTGCTGCCTGCCTACCTAGGACAGGCTGCTTTGCAGCCGGCTTCAGGCGGTGGAGGGCTGAATTGGCTGCTGTGGTGTAAGGTGCTGGTTAGCTGAGCAGCTGTGGAGCTCTCCCTTGACAGATGCACTTAGTGGGATGTCCTTTCTCGTCTCTCTGCTCCCCAGTGCCCAGAGCAGCCCATGCAACAGCTCACTGCCACGGGACAGCACCCAGCCAGCCAGCCTCCTGGGCAAGGAGCTCATCCTCACCTTCTTCCTCCTGCTCCTGCTGGTCTGGTTCCTGAACCGAGAGTTCGAGGTCAGCTACCGCCTGCACTACCACGGAGACGTGGAGGCAGATCTCCACCGCACCAAGATCCAGAGCATGAGGGACCAGGCCGACTGGCTGCTGAGGAACATCATCCCCTACCACGTGGCTGAGCAGCTGAAGGTCTCGCAGACCTACTCCAAGAACCACGACAGCGGAGGAGTGATCTTCGCTAGCATCGTCAACTTCAGTGAGTTCTACGAGGAGAACTACGAAGGGGGCAAGGAATGCTACCGCGTCCTCAATGAGCTCATCGGGGACTTTGATGAGCTCCTGAGCAAGGCGGACTACAGCAGCATCGAGAAGATCAAGACCATCGGTGCCACATACATGGCAGCGTCGGGGCTGAACACGGCCCAGTGCCAGGAGGGCGGCCACCCGCAGGAGCACCTGCGAGTCCTGTTCGAGTTCGCCAAGGAGATGATGCGAGTGGTGGATGACTTCAACAACAACATGCTGTGGTTCAACTTCAAGCTCAGGGTCGGCTTCAACCACGGGCCCCTCACGGCAGGGGTCATCGGCACCACCAAGCTGCTGTATGACATCTGGGGGGACACCGTAAACATCGCCAGCAGGATGGACACCACCGGGGTGGAGTGCCGCATCCAGGTAAGTGAGGAGAGCTACCGTGTGCTGAGCAAGATGGGCTACGACTTTGACTACCGGGGGACAGTGAACGTCAAGGGCAAAGGGCAGATGAAGACCTACCTTTACCCAAAGTGCATGGACAACGGGGTGGTACCGCAGCACCAGCTGTCCATCTCCCCTGACATCCGCGTCCAGGTGGACGGCAGCATCGGGCGGTCTCCCACTGACGAGATCGCCAACCTGGTGCCTTCTGTCCAGTACTCGGACAAGACGTCCCTAGGCTCCGACGACAACACACAGGCCAAGGACGTGCACCTGCCCTCCAAGAGACCCTGGAAAGAGCCCAACAAGGCTGAAGAGCGGCATCAGCTTGGCAAAGCCACAGAGCAGGAGGACTGTGAGGACGTGGGAGTGGAAGAAGCCAGCGAGCTCACCAAGCTCAATGCCTCCAAGAGCGTGTGAGGCCGCGCCCAGGGCTGCCCGAGGTGCTCCGTTCGTCGAAACACAATAATATTTGTATTTGGCTGTTGCACTTTCTAAGCACCACAGTTTCTGTCCCTGGTCGTGGTGTTCCGTGGTCATTTAGCCCTGACTTCTGTGTGGATCACAGGTCTTCAGGGTTCATTTCCTTCCATCTCTTCTGCACCTCGCTCCCCTCCCTGGCAACGCCCCTTGGGCTGATCCGTCCAGCTGCTGGAGGAGAACAAGTGCCTTCTGGTGGCCTCGGCTCCAGGCTAGGCCCGAGGCTGAGGAATCATGGCTCTGGGTATTGATGACTTTTCAAACGAAAGCTGTGGTTCAGATAGCATTTTTATTGCCTTTTCTCACAAGACACTTTTTCTTTGGCTCACACAGTGTTTTCAAGGTTTTTTTCTGTATACGTAATAGTGTTTCCCAGTCACCTGGCCTCTCAGTAAGCACATACACGCACACGTTTGCATCTGTGAATCTGAAAAAAGTGCCAGTAATTCACTGGGAGGGGCTGGGACAGGGGAGCATGGGCCCAGAAAGCCCTACAAGACCCTTCCGCCATGCTCTCCCGAGCACCTGGGCCCTGGGTGGGCCCTGCTCCCCAGAGGACGGTTTCAGGATTCACCCTCATGCAGGCCAAGATTTCAGATGCTCACCAGGCCCAAAGCTTGTACACCCAGGCCTCAGGAATCTCCAAGCCCTTCTTCGCTGACCCTCCACCCAGGGGGTGCCAGCAGGAGTGAAGGTGCCGCCTTGGAAGCTGACTCGTCAAGGTGGAAACGCAAAATAAACGCCTGAGGGTTGCAGTTATTTATTTATTTATTTATCAGGACCTGTGTATTTTGGGGAGGGGGGGCTGGGTCTTTTTGGTGGAGGAAATAGGCTGTGGGAAGGTGGGCAGTCAGACCCTCTGAGAACAAATCCCTCCATTTTGGCCACCAGGGGCCACTCTGCAGCCCAGGTGCTCCCCCTTGTGGGGATCAGGCCAGAACCCTCTGAGCTCAAGGCAAGTCCCTGCAGGTGGCGCTGGTGCTGTCTTGGCTTCTGTGCTGAAGAAGTTCCCCGTTCCTTCCACTCCCAGACTGAACGGCGGTCCGGCTGATTAGAGTCAGGATCTAGAGGCATGGACTCCGCTTCCAGCCTGTCCACACCAGAGCCATCTGTCGTGCAAATGGAGCGCCAGCCAGTGGGAGGCCAGCAGCCCAAGGAAAGTCACCTCTGCCCTCTTGGTCACCACCCCTGCTTGTAGTAGTGTTTTGCCACATTGAGTCTGAAGTTCATGTTGAATGGGGCTCAGGCCACAGTTGCCCTGGCCTGGTGATTTTTCCCTGGCATGTGGCTCAGGATGCCACTGAAGACCAGCGCTGCCCCTGTCGGAGGTCAGTGCTGCCCTGCATTCTTCCACTGGTGAGCCTCAGGACGTCATCCTTACATCTGCATTAAGTCGCTGTCATTCCGCCCGAGACAATCTGCCAGTGCTGGCCTGGTGACATCTCGGTTCTGGTGAACCGCCTCCCAAGGAGACACCTGGGATGGCCACCCAGTGGCACCCCAGTCCTAGGACTGAGAGCCTTCTGTGACTGAGATTTTCCTTCAGGTTTGACTGTCAGTTTGTCCGTCTTCCAATTCTAAAGAAAGGATGGTTGTGACAATACCTCTTGCTTCTGAAGAATGTATTCTTACAAAACACCACAGATTTTTTTTCTTAAACACTACCTGACACTTTCCTTGCACTAGGAGTTGGGCCCATCAGCCTTTCTCCCGTCAGTATTAGGGTGTCTGAGGGTGTCCACCTTCCCCTTCTGGGCTGTGCACCTTTGAAGGACAGGCTGCTTGCCAGTTTCGCCTCTTGCAAAATGTGCCCTACCAGCTGTGGAGCACACCTGTAATCCCAACGACTGGGGAGCTTGAGGCAGGAGATTGAAAGTTCCAGGACAGCCTCAGCAACTTAGAGAGACCCTGTCTCAAACTAAGATAAGAAAGGGGGCTAGTGACGTGGCTCAGTGCAAGAGCACCCCTGGGTCCAATCCCCAATACCACCAAATAAAAATATATATGCATATATGTAGATATAATATATACGTATATACTTACACACACTCTGCCAAATTCATCTCCACACACACTTTCTTCCCTCCCCCTACTCCAGAGGTGTGTATGATTCTTCACCTCCTCTCAACCCCAGAGCTGCACACCCAGGGGAGAGAATCGTTAGCGTTGGGTGGTCCTGTTCAGCACTGGGCAGATGGAGTGTCCCCCAAGGACAGGCACCTTATGCAGAGTGGAAATGGTCTTTAAAGCACCCGGGGTTTCCTAAAAACCCTTCAGACAAACTCTCCTCCTCTCGGGTCTCCCCAACACCCTGCCCCAAAGCATACCTCAACACAGAACCACAGAATCTCTGCAGCACACCTGCCATCGCTGACACTGAACAGGTGGCCGTTGCTGGAGACACCGAGCTTCCAGTGGCCAGCTGGGTGTGGGGAGAGGCGCTTGCGGGTGGCAATACTTCTTAGGAACTTGGGGCAGGAAGCAATACGTCAGAATTGAATGTGTGTAAATAGATGCTTTGAGTTGCAAATGCTATTTTCTTCTTGGCCCCAGCTCAGATCAAATTTTATATATCTAGAAGATCAACAAGCACATGTGATCTTACCCAGTGCAGACAAATGTAGAACTCAGTTACAGACCCTCAAAAAGCTCCAGAGTCCCTCAGATTGCGCCACACCTGCACACAGCTCCCCCGACACAATGTCCCTCACAGGGACAGCATCTGCACGTGACACAGAGCCAAAGGCAGCGTGCCACCCCTCACCTGGGCTGTGATCACTCGTACTTTCCAAAGATACTTCTGCATTTGAATTTGTAGGTTTTAAAGGTAAGCCTTTTTTTGATTGGTTGTTTCAAAAATCACTCATGCCTAGAATCTGAAATGAAATTAGTAAGAACCAACTGTTTGCATTTTCTGAATTTCCTTTGCTCTGTTCTTTTTAAATTGTTAATTCTGAAATTTTCAAAATGCATCCACTGAAGAAATGGACATTAAAATATTCTCAAATCTACCTCTGGCGCCTAGCATTTCCTCATCGAAAAGGTGGGCACCTCTCGGAGATTGAGGCTTCCTCCTCAGACTCCTCGTGTTTTCTGCAGTTTGTGACCAAAATAAGGTTTGCTTTTTGTTCACATCGTGACTTCAAGAACAGGGTGACTAAAAGCTCTGTGTGTGTGTGTGTGTGTGTGTGTGTGTGTGTGTGTGTGTGTATGAGAGAGGGAGGGAGGGAGAGTGTGATGGAAGCATTGCTGTGGTTAACCTTGGTTGAGACATCTTCATTTTAGGATTTAAAAAATAAAAATCAGGTTGCAAGACCCACTGTGCTTGTGACAGTTCCCTACTTCACTGAGACATTATTTAATTAGCTGTCCTGTAGCATCTTAAGGAACCGACTGAGGAAATGAAGTTGGCATTGTGAGAAGATTGCCCAGGCACCTGCCTTCAGTGACCGCACATGCCCACAACACGGTCGGTCTGAAGCTTGGGAGAGTCTGGCCAGGTCCAGAATCTGTTTAAAGACACAGTCTCTACCCCAGAAAAATATGCACCCATTTTGCACATTAAAAGGGGTTTCCAGCACCTCCAATCTGAGGTCCAGCTACAAATCTTTTTTAGGGCTTCTTCCCCTGGAAGGGTTTTACTGGTGAGTGACATGTTTATGAGCAACTGCAAGACACAGAGATTCTCTTGTGGACTCAGAAGGGAGATAAGGACTTGGCTTCCAGTCCCTGCCCATGGGCTTGTGAAGATCTTTGCAAGCATGGTGCCCGTGACGGTGTGTGCCTGTGACAGGCTATGCCCATGCAGCAGGCGTCCCAGGGTGGGGAGTAAGGATCTTCGCTGCAGTGAAGATCTGGTGGGAAGGAGCATCTCTGCTAGAAAGTGTACCCAGAGACTTGAGGATTTCTCAGTTATGAAAGCATCCCGCAGTCTGCAACGGACGGGCCCAGAACTTACCGTTTGTGGTTTCTCTTTCTCCGAGATATTTTTTCCACACGGTTTCCTTTCCCTGTTGTGCGACTCTATCACTATGGCCATCTGGAATAGATTCCAGGAACCAGGAAGAGGAAGCTAACTGGAGGGAGAGGCAGGTGAAAGGAAGCAGTTCAGAAAGAATAACACGTGAGCATTCTACATGTACATTTTATATCTTCCCAAGTGTCACCGTTCAGAGTTCCTTTGTAAAAATGTTGATTTCTAAATAACATGACTCCAAAGAGTTGTATTGAATATTAGAGTAGTAAACATGGGGAATTCTCATCTTCCTCCAGGTCTGAAATCCGCAGGAGTGAATTAAGTGGTCCAAGTGCCCAGTGAACTCTCTCGTTCATCGAGAGAGTTTTTTTTTTTTTGGTGGGGTGGTGCTCCCAGAGCCTTTGATAATTTTATAAAAGTTGTGGTTCTTTTCTCCAGAAAAAAAAAGTCACATAAATCAGCACTCTTGAGGTTTATATATTATTTTACCTGCAGTAATCAGGAGTGATGTGTTCCAGTCACGGCCGTCTTTAGACGAGGCATCCATCGATTTTTAGAGTCTCCGCTGGAAACTCCATCCTACAAGGTGATGCTGATCAGTTATAAATGCATTTTTCCTTTGTTTCTTCTTTTTTAATTAATGTGTGTATGTATGTATATATATATACATATATATATATATATATATATATATATATATATATTTTCCCCCCTTTGGTACCAGGGTTTGAACCTAGGGGTGCTTCAACACTGTTCAACACTGAGCTACATCCCCAGCCAGCCAACTCCCCTCTTTTTTTTTTTTTTTTTTTGAGACGGGATCTCATCAAATTGCTACGGGCCTTGCTAAGATACTAAGGCTGGCCTTGAACCTACATCTCTGCTGCCTCAGCCTCTTAAGTCGCCAGGATTACAGACATGCCCCATTGCACCCAATTATAGATGCATTTCTTATCAAACTATATTTTAGAATTTTGTGTCTGAATTATCTAAATGTATTTAGGGACCCATTCAACTTTTTAGCATGTAAATATTAAGTCAAATGACTTTCAACGGATGAGTAAATCTCAGCCAGTATTTATTTACCACCTATTGTGTACCATTTAAAGCCTCTGAACTCTTTTACTGAGGCGTTAGATTTGCTGCGGACACTTGAGCACATTTGAGAAGCAGCTGAGTGGAAACTGCTGGTTGAAGCCCTGTGAATCCCGTTAGTAAGCTAAGGGATTTTCAGAGACCTGAAGTCCCATGCTGACACCCTTCTTCTGACTGACCTTTCTAAACAGTGCTCCTTAGGTCATCTGTGACCCTCGGATTGTTGTCATCTTGGTTTTGTGGCGCATTAGGTCTCTGAGGAAAGCCACCAACAAGACCCCTGCGTCCGTCTGTATTGCATTGGTCCCCACTGAGTGGTGCCTATTCCACGTATGTTTTACCATTAAACAAACCCCTCCTGACAGCGAGGGTACCAGCATGAGGGTCTCCAGGCTGGGCAAACAGGCCTGGCTCAGGTCGGCTTGTCTGGAGTGAGTCCTGCCTGTGCCGTCACCTTCTGCACCTGAGACAAGAGCTGAGGGTCGGAATCCAGGTGTCTCTGCCAGGCTACCCAGCCTGCAGGGAGGAGGCAGAGCCCTCCTCACCTTACAGGAGTCTGGCCTGCCACTTTGGGAGGAGGGCTTGGAGTGGGTGATTCCAGGGAACAGCAGCCTTGGAAGGGAACAGAGCAGACCCCACACTCTGCTCCCAGCTCCCTGGGCCTCAGTGTCCTTGTGCTCTACTCCCATCCGCTCTGGACCTCTCCCCCCCCTCAAGTCCCCATGGCTGTCCAGCCTCTTGTCTTCTCCCAACTAGCCTGGGGTGGGGGGACACTTCAGGCCTGTCCAGCTCTCTCTCCGGCCCTCTGCATCAAGGATGACCATTCCTCTCCATGGACAGGGTGGCCTGCACCATGTCCTGGGATGTGTCCTGCTCTGCAGTCTGCCTATGCCCTTGACCTCTGCCATCCTCATGTCCCAACCTCAGGAACCTAGATAAATCTCAGCAATGTGATAAGCAGACACCACTCTGAGGTTAGGCACTACTGATTTTTTTTTCAAAGAGAGAAGGACAGAGAGAGAGACAGAGAGAATCAATTTTTATTGAGTTTTTCACATGGCTTTCGTTGCTCTGACACTTAGTTGTGTATGTGGTGCTGGGGTTTGAACCCATGTACTTGCGCATGCCAGGCAAGCACCATAACTGCCAAGCCACGGCTCCAGCCCAGGTACTACTGATTTAAAAGAAATTATTTTTTTGCCAATAAAAATCCATTCTCATATACAAAAATAGGTGTAAAATAGGCATTCTGCCATAAGGTGATATTTTTTTCTTGCAACACCAGGGATCAAACCCACGACCTCACGTTTGCAAGCACTCTACCACTGAGCTGCACCCCCAGGTCTTTTATTTTTAGACAAGGTCTTGCTATGCTACCCAGACTGGCCTCAAATTTGGGGCAGTCCTGTCTCAGCCTCCAGAGTAACTGGGATTACAGTGTGTGGCACTTTCTGCCAGCGAACTGAATACCTGGAACCTCGCCTGACCCCAGGCTGCCCTGCTGAAGCAGGTGGGCCAGTGGCACAGGAAACCAGATCAGCAGCTGAGGTACTTGCCCAGGCCAGCCATGGTCAGCATGATTTCCAGCCACACTGCCCCTGCACTGGGAGCAAAAGCAGAAAACAGAACCCATTGCCAAATCCAGACAATTTGATTCCTTTCCTCCCTATTTTTTCCCAAAGAAAGAACAAGGGACCAGGCGGTGGGATGAGATGTTGCACCTTGAAATCTCAAAGGCCAGGCCGGGGCTCAGCAAGCAACCTACAAGAAACATTTACCCTCTCCCTGGCCTCTCTCTCTGCGAGACTATTGAGTTACATGCGAAATGTTCAAGTCAATGTTTTGTGCTTAGAAAGGAGACGTTTTCAAATTACTCATTTTCTGACCTCTGAAAACCCAAACTCTGTCCATGTGGCAACCAAATCACCCAGCCATCCCCGGGGAAGGCCAGCAGTCCCGTCCCCAACATCCATGTGTGACACCGTTCTGCTGGGGTCTTGCACTGCCTGCCAGTCAGCAGACATGCAGCTTCAGCACGACTCAGTTTCTTCCCGTGGATTATGATAAACTCTCTATTGTCTGCAACATTAGGTAGTTTTTAAAGAGCCTGTTTATCCTGTATCTGTAGATCTCCATTGTTTTAGGGATTTGTTAGAGGAGATGAAGGAAGGAAGGATGTCACTTGTCCATTCAACTTGAACTCTCTCGCAACATGATTTGAAGTTGTCCTGGCACTCTGGAGGTCTTGGGTAAAACCCCACAGCTGATGATCTGCAAAGGCCTGGGAGGCAGTAGTCTACCCTCCTAACAGGCCGGGCTTGTCAATGGACTTCTCTGTGGTGGTTTTGGTGTGCCCAAAGGGCGCGCACCGCTCTCCGGGGAGCACAGACCTTGGAAGCAGCCCAGATTGTTTCAGGATCTCCCCAGCCCAGAAGCAAGTGCTGGACATTGCCTGCAGCCCCTACTTCTTTCATTATTTGCAGGGTGAAGAACTTTCAAGAATTCTAGTGGAAGACTTCCGTAGACGTCTAAAGATCCTAATCTATCACGGTACCTAAAGAGTGTTTGAGATTTCTTTTTGCCTTTTGTTTTCCTTAAATATTGAGAAAGTCATTTATGGGAACTTTTGGGTCACCCATTTGATCAAAACCTAAGAAAATAAGTTGCAACTGTTTTATTAAATGAGAGACATTCAAAGTGATTTCTGAGATGATTGAGGATATAAACATCCTTTTCCAAAGATATTTCCAATGAGATAAAGCCAGGTTACTGAAGGGCTTGCAGGGTGAGCGATTCAAATTCTTCAAATCAATACCAGGAGCCGCTGCATCCTTTTGAGCTCACTTCCCATGATTCCTTATCCACCTGTCAATCTTGGCAGAATTACTAGAGGCTCAGACCTGCGTGCTCTGAGAGAAACATTCAGCCGGTGCCCTGGGAACACTACCAAGGCTCCAAAAGAGTGACCTGTGCTCCAGCCGGTGGCATCTCCCACCGCTGCAAACACAAGACTTCCCCAGTGTGTGCACAGCGACAGTCCCTGTGGGTGACCTGAGGGAGGGCTTTGCAGGCAGTTGCAATGGCACACGTGCTCCGACCCACGTCTCTCCTTCCTTTAGTTCCGCTGAAGTGCAGGAGAGTGGCTCCCAGCGCCACCGTGCAGTGTGGATCCCTGCCACCCTTGGCCTCTTGGTGAACTCCATATTCTGTTTGGAACACTCCAGATCTGGACCTCATGCACTGGCCCAGCCAGAGACACTCGAGCCCCTCTCCACAAGCTGCCACACAGCCCCCTGAAAGCATCTGCAGGTCTCCTGGGTTTTAGCCACAGGAAGCCTCTAGAGGGGTCAGGGGGAGGTGAGGGCCTGGTCCAGAAGAGGATTGTGATTCCTGCACTCCCGGGATGGCCAGGCAGCACCAGGTCAGACCCTTGGGCCAGTGTGAAACCCAAGCTGAGAGCCTCCCAGTCCCAGCAAGGGCCCCCAGAGCTGTCCTTGAAATTGGAGAGGGCTGGGGTGAAGAGCAAGTCACCAGCGCCCAGAGACAGCGGGGCTGCTGACTGGCCCTTCTCCAACCCGGCACCCCGAGCGCAGCAGCCCTGGGTGACTCACAAGCCAGCAGCCAGGGGTGCCAGGCAGGCTCTGCGTGCATCTCCCCCTCACCACAGCATTGGACCAAAGCACTGATGTCAATGCAGGTGAGACCAAGAAGAACGCCAGAGCTTTGACGTACCTTGGAATCCTGTCCAGATCTCATGGCCCGTGTCGCTGTCAGGTTTAGGCATCCCCAGGTGACCCAGTCACTAAAGTCCAATTCCACACCCTCAATCCACGCAGCTGTCCTCGTACCCGAACATCCCTGGGAGGCTTGAGCATTGCCCTGCAGCACCACGGGTCACTGCGGACCACACTGTGGGTGCTGGCAGTGCCGCACATGTCCTGTGAGTGGCTGACATGGTGCCAGCCACCTGCTGACTGCTGCTGGGCACTGCACCGTGCTTGTCCTGAGATAAAGGCATCACAGGAGAGGAGTACCACGCTCTCCGTGCCCAAAGCAGGGCTGGTTTTCTTAAGCAATCAGATTTTCTAGAAATTGTTGGTTTTCCCTTCTTTCCTGCCTCCAGCCCTCTTCTCCTCCACACTTTGCCATATTCTCTTTCCCAGAAGGCAGAGACGACTAAGCAGGAAACTCAAGGTTTCACTTCAGTTACGGGGACAGAGGTGCTGCTCAGAAGCCTCGTTGTAAATGAAGTGAATGAATTAACTTAAAAACCTGCTGTGCTCTGTCAACCACAAGCGGGAAGAACTGTATCTGTGAAGCATTCAGCCATCTCTGTGTGCAGATAGAACATTATCTCTAGTTCACTACTGTGGGCCTTGTCATCCACTGTGTATGCAAATGTTTTACCGTATGGGAGAAGAGTTCACACTACAGATTGAGATAATCTGGGGAAATCATTCAAAAAACACTCTAACTTGAATTTTGTTGTTGATTTATCGTGGGCTTGGCACAATTTCAAGTGGAAAATACGCATGATACATCAGTCAGACTATTAATTATAAGACCCATGTGACGTCTGTTTAGCACAACTCTGGCCCACAGAGCTTACCTGTCTGGGGACGCTCAGAGAATCTGCAGAGGGACGAAGGCTGGCGGTGCATTTTAATCCCCCTAATCCCCCGGTTGAAGCACCAGGGCTATGGGAGGCCGCTGCAGCCAGGTAGCCAGTCCCTGGCATTTCCAGGAGGCCAGGGTGCCAGCCTCCACCCAGCTGCCTCCTGCTGAGCCACTCTCCTTCACTTGAGTGGGATTACCCAGAACACATGGTGGCTTCAGATTCTCAGGGCCTCGAATGCCACCCTTTCCCTGCAGCAGGAACCTGTGCAGAAAGGCAGCTAAAGATAGAAAGCAAAGACGCTCCTCCCTGATTCTCTCCCCGATGCCAAGACCAGAGCTGGTGTCCTCGGAATGTGGCTAAGGTTCATGCTGCGGCAGCCGCCTCCACCTCCAGGCTGATTTCACTGGTGCTCTTTCTGCACTGAGCTCACGGACAGGAGCGAACCAAAGCTTGCTTTTTTTTTTTTTTTTTTTTTTTCTCTTTTGACTGCTTTGAGCAAAAATAGAAGAAAAGGACTCATTTTTTCCAGTGATTTTTTTTGTTTTTCATCAATAGTTCAGATCCAAAGTATTTATTCACTGTCCCAATTTCCCAGTCTTTTAGTTTAGAAGTGTGACTGCCAGTTTCCTAGGTTTTAAGAATAGGCAGAAAACAAGCCGCCAAGCCCAGGCTCCTGGAATCATAGAAAGTTCCTCATGGGCTTGGATCAGACTCCAGCGGGAAGGGATGCTCAGTGCAGGGCTCTTAACCCTGAGTTGACTTTGCTACTTGGTAAACAAGCAATGCAGAGAGGCTCTGCTCTCCCAGGGAGGAGATGGTGGGGTTTTCGCATGGTTGTTTTTGGTACTGAGAACTGAACCAAAAACACTGTACTCCTCCACCACATCCCCAGCCCTTTGTATTTTCTTTTTATTTTGAGACAGGGTCTCACTAACTTGCTTAGGGCTTAAGTTGCTGAGGCTGGCCTTGAACTTGAGATCTCCTGCCTTAGCCTCCTGAGTCACTGGGACTACAGGTATGGGTCATCGTGCCTGGCTGTTTTTTGTTTGACTGACTGATTTGATTGTTTAAAGTAAGCCCAACTATTTAAAAAGAAAAAAGAATCATATTAGAGAAGTGTTTTCAGTTTTCATGAGATTCCCCACCTTTCTTTTCCTTTTTCCTCTCTAGCTTCCACTTGCGAGAGAAAACATAAGACCCTTGACCTGAGTTTGACTTATTTCGATTAACATAATGGTCTCAAGTTCCAGCCATTTTCCTGCAAATGACATACTTTCACTTTTCTTTATGACTGAGTAAAACTCCATTGTGTGTATAGACCACATTTTCCTCATCCATTCATCTGCTGATGGACACCAGGGCTGGTTCCATAGTTTGGCTATTGTGAGTTATGCTGGATAAACATGGGTGTGCGTGTATCACTGTAGCATGACAACTTTAATTCTTTAAGACTGAAGTGGTGACTCGGTAGTTGGAGCACTTGCCTGGCCTGCGTGAGGACCCGAGTTCGAACCCCAGCACTGCATGTACAACTAAGTGTTGGAGAAATCAAAGCCAGATAAAAAAATAAATAAAATTGATTCTCTCTCTCTCACACACACATACACACACACACTTTCCTTTAAAAATAAAATTCTTCAGGAAAAATACCAAGGAGTGGTATAGCTGGGTCCTGTGGTAGTTCCATGCCTAATCCCTTGAGGAGCCTCTGTACCGATTTCCATAGTGGTCGTCCTAATTTGTAACCCCACCCACAGTGTTAAAATGTTCCTTTTTCTCCAGGTCTTCTCCAGTGTTCATTATTGTTTGTATCCTTGATGGCTGCCTTTCTGAGTAGTCTAAGATCTCAGTGTAGCTTTGACTTGCATTTTCCCTAATTGCTAATGATATTGAACGATTTCTCATATTTTTGTTGGCCATTTATATTTCCTCTTTGGAGAAGTGTCTGCTTAATTCATTTGCCTATCTATTAATTGGGTTATTTGATTTGGTGTTAAATTTTTTGAGTTCTTTACATATTACAGATATTGATCCCCTATCAGAAGAGTCACTAGCAAGATTCTCTCCCATTCTGTGGTTCCTCTCTTCACGTTCCTAAGCGTTTCCTTTGCTGTGCAGAAGCTTCTGAGTTTGATGCTGTCCTGCTTATTAACTCTTGGCATCATTTCCTGAGCTTTAGGGTCCTGTTGGTAAAGCCATAACCCTGTGTTTCCTTCTATGAGTTGCATAGTTTGATTTACTTCTTAGGTCTTTGATCCATTTGGAGTTGACTTCTGTGCAGGGTGAGAAATAAGGATCTGGCTTCATTCGATTCTGAAGAAAGATCAGAATTAACAAATGCCCAAATCACCAGCACCATTTTTTTTTTTTATCCCCAAGGGAAAATTGTCCTCCTTTTTTATCCAGTACCCCTCAAAATCATGAGGCAGCTCCCCTGGAGTTCAAGCTTTCATCTCGAGGGACCCCTCCAGCCCTTCTGTCCCCTGTGGTCTGCGGCCTGCCAGCCCCAAAGCACGCATCTAGTGCGACCCGCTTTCGGGGCTGGAGGGATCTGTGAGCAAACGTGAACCCGTGGCGTGGTCCATGCTGCAGGGTGTGAGCTGCAGTGCTGATTTACCACTCGTGTCCTGGGCGGCTCTCTTCGTTTGTCTGTTGTTCGGTGGAAAGACACTGTGTAGTAGTGGGAGGTGCACATTTTGTTTCAGGGCCTTCGAAAGTTTACAGGAACTTCAGAAGTTGATGTCAGTGAACTCGCTGCCCGGCCCTGATGTCCTGTGAATCAGAGCGCTAGCGTCTGGCGCATTTCCGGTGGGGCCACGCTGGCAGGGTGCAGGCACCAAGCACCGACACACGGAGGCCAGGATGGCCCCGCAGCAAGGCCGCCTGGACCTGGACTAACCCGTGCACAGGAGCTTGCTGCTGCCAGCCCAGGAAGGCGCCTGCAGCCCACGAGCCATGAGCGGTTCAGCAAACAGCCTTCCAGCTCAGCACAGACCACAACGCGCTGCCGGCTCACCACCCTTCATTTGCAATAAACCTGACGGAAACTTCCAGAATGAACTGAGAATGTTGGGATCTGAAGGAGGTGCTGGCTGACAGCGAGGGTCTCGAAGTTCATGGGCTACTTTGGTCTCGTTTTCCTGCTGACAGCTCCCCTCCTCCTCATAGGAGGCCTGATGCCAAGTGGGTCTGCCTGGGAATCCTAGGCGCAGAAGCTGCACCAGGGCAGAGCCAACCTCCTCTGCTGCAGAGCAAGCTGTGTGTCCCCACGGCATGGCCCTGCAATGGGGCGATGGCGCTGTCTGCAGGCTGAGATCGCTGGTTCGCTCTGCCTTTTTGACACCAGCCCAGCAAAGCCCATTCAACCTGGTCCACTTTTCCTCCCTCTCGAACTTCACTAAGGGAGGAAGGGGGCCAGGATTTTACCTCAGCTTCCGCGTGCTCTGGCCACACACTGCTGTGGAACTGAGGTCTCACAGCCTGCTCCCTAGGAGGGACTTCCTCAGGGGGCTTCCAGCTGGACCCGGAGGAACAGTGGGGGCTGCTGGCCAGCCAAGTGGGAGCCATAGGCTGGGGTGGGGCGGGCTCGCTGCTTTTCTCAAATCAGGAAGAAAAGACACCTTGGGGCCAAATGGGGCTTAGAGAAGAGTCAGAACTCCCCCCAAGCAGGCCACTGGCCTCAGGGGACTTGTGGATAAGCACAAACCCCTGCCAAGCATCCTGGAGGGGATTGGCCTCAGGGCAGGGACCTCTGCAGGGTGGGACCCTGGATTTTAGGCACCTGCATCAGGTTCAGGAGAAGCAGGCTGCCTGGGCCAACGGCTTCCTGGCCTCCAGCCCAGGAGACCTGGAGAGGAGAGACCAGACCACCATCCCGTTCCCAGCAAGGGACAAAGCCTTTTCATGAACCCGCAGGCAGGGGTCACTCCATCCCAGGAGAAGACACAGGAGCCTGGTACCAGGGGACCCTGGGCCTGGGCCCAGACTGTGGAGAAAAGTTTGTTCCATTTAGTACATAAGCCATTTGGAAAGTTGTGGTCACACTGGGGGAGGCCTAGGGGTCAGCCCCAGGAATCATCTCCCAGGGGCAGTTGCCACAGCAATGAGTCCCAGAAGGTTCCAGAAACAGCTTTGCCAATTTTGCTGTAAGATATTTGTCACAACCCAGTGCTGCCATCCACCCTCTCCTAGCTGGCTGGACACAGCCGTTCCGCAGGAAGCCAGGAGCATGGCCTCCGTAGCAGCACCCAGGTGGCTCCAAATAACCCAGCAGCTGCCTCACAGCCAGCCCAGGAGATCTGGGCAGTGGCACTGGGGCAGGGAGGGGCACTCAGGGAGCAGGGAAAGGTGGCATACAGGTCTCAGAGGACTCTAGTCCTCCTCCCTTGATTATGAGGAGAAACCAGTGACAGCCCTAGAGGCAGAGCAGGGGGCTGGAGGTTTTACCTGCTGTCCCAGGACACATCTCTGGCTCAAGACTTCAGGAGGAGGGACGGGCTGTTGTGTGACCAGGGGAGCCCAGGAAGCTGCCTGCTGCGGTGGGCATCTTCCACCCGTGCTGGCACCTCTGTGACCCTTTCACTTTTCCCTGAGGTGTGACTTATGTCAGGGAAGTACACATGGCTGGATGAAGTCTGCACCTTGACACAACAAGGCACTGTCACCTCTCTCCAAGCTGAGCAGCACCCCAGCACCATGCCTCCCAGGGATGCGGCAGTCTCCATCTCTCTCCTGGATCACTCCTTCCTGGGAGCTTCCTGCTTCACTCCTAACCCTGAAACTACAGTTCCTGCTGTTCTATGTCTGTCTCCTCTCAATCATCTGTGAGACATCTCCATGCTGAGCGTGGCAGAATTTTGCTTCTTTCATTGGTGCATAATATTCCACCATATGCCAAGACCAGAATGTACCTATCCATTCTGCCTGGCACCCTTGGGCTTGTTTGTGGTTTGAAGCGGTGCTGCATAGAGCTGCATGGGCATTCTTGGCAGAGTTCCTTTATTTTAAAGTAGTTCTGAGAATTCTGATGGGGAGCTATGTGCATGTGACCTCTATGGAGGGCAATTTTGTGACAGAATTAGAAAGGCACATTTCCTTTATTCTACAGATCTGCTCAAACATGCGGAATCCTTTATACACCGAGTTCTTCATTACAGCCCTTGCTCGTAAGAGCTAAAGATTGGAAACAACTGAACACCTGTCCACAGACGCTCACCGTCTGTCTAGACTGTCACTTGGCCAACTGAGGGAATGGTGCAGGTGGGTTCTGGTGCAGCAAGGTCTTCAAGTTGCATTAAGCAAAGAAAGCAAGGTCCAGGTTAGAGAGTTTTCCACCATGTATCAAAAGGGGGCCATATGGGCCACATCTTCCTAAAGTGTCTATACAAATATAGTCAACAGGTGGATAAGCTTAGCCATGGGCTGTGGGGTAGGAGGAAGACTTTAATTGTTGAATTCAAAGCCACTTGAACACATCACCCTTGGATGGCTGTGGAGGACCGCCAATGGCTGGGCCAAGAGCATGCTGAGGGGCGTGGGAAGACGCAGCTATGGTTGAAGGGGAAAGCCGCAGGTGGCACACTGAGGCCCGTGGCTCCTACAGGTCCACTCTGGCTTTGGGAGCTCACCAGTCTCTTCAAGCTGATGTAGGATTCGGGGACGAAGGCTGGGCTTGCTCTGACGTGGGCTGGACCTCCAGTGCCTTCCAGTGGAGGAGGCTCCTGGCTTGACACCGCAGCTGGCTTCCTGCATCTGCCCCGCCACCCTGTGCAGAAGTGTCCTTCGTGGCCCCTCCTCCATCAAGACTCATTCCATCATAATCGACTACAGCTGCAAGGTGTAAACTGCTTGCGCAAGGGAGTCCTGGACTCCCAGTGGCCCCCAGCAATAATGCGTGAATGCTGATAAAATGGTTCAAAATTCAATAAAACGCAGGGGACCCCATTGTACAGAGCGTGAATAAAGTCTCCGACCAGCCCAGGAGGAGGAACCGGGTCCTCTGCTTCTTCTCAGGAAGGCTCCGGAAGGCTCGGGCTCACCTGCCTCTGGAAGCACATTTTCCCAATTGTTATGGTTCCTTGGACGTCAGCCAGGAAAAAGCCTGCGGCTTTAATTCCTCAATGTTCCAGCACATTCCTCGACACTCAGGGTACGTGGCCAGCTTAAGTGCTAAGGATTAGAGCTGAGCAGAACGTTCTGTGGCTTTTCAGAGAAACCCAGCTAGTGCTGGGGGCATTCTCTCCTTCTTCCATAGCCAGCATTGTTTTTAAATTAAGGTGAAATCTGCATAACATAAAAGTCTCCATTCTAAAGTGAACGCTTCTGTGGTATTTAGTACATTCACAATATTCTGCAACCATCACCTTGACCTAGTCCTGAAATGTTTAAACAGTCACTCCTCAAACCCGCTCTCCTCAGGCCCTGGCAGCTATGGATTTGCCTATTCTGGATATTTCATATAGATGGGCTCACATAGTCTATGACCTTTGGTGTCTGAGTCCTTGCAGTTGGTAGACTTGTGAGCCTTATCCATATTAAAGAATGTATCGGAGCTTCATTTTCTTTGGCCAAATAATATTCCTATATAATTTGTTTATCCATATTCATCCATCGATGGACATGTTACCCGTCTCCACCTCTTGGTTACTGTGATTAGTCTTGCCATGAACTTTGTCCTTGCATTTTTTTACATGTTTTCAATTATATAAAACACATACCTAGTAATGGAATTACTGGTTCGTACAGCAGTCTGTGTACAGCGTTTCCAGGGGCCTCCAAGCTGTGCTGCACAGTAGCTGCTCGGTGGTGTCACACCCCACGTCTTGGACGTCTTGCTCCTGGGGCGTGAGAAAGTTAACATCTGCTGTTTGAGCCATCCCGGCGCACGGGTGTTTGTGACTGCAGCTGTTCTTCACCTCTGAGGCCTTCCTCTCAAACACCCAGGACCCCAGGCTGATCATGAGAAACATCAGACAAACTCAGCGGGGGCCTCTACAAAACACCCGGCACCCAAAACTGCTGCAGCCATCAAAGCCAAGGCTACAGAACAGAGGAGGAGGAGGAGGAGGAGGAGGAGGCGGAGGAGGAG
>PVKS010009021.1:0-65723 GCA_004027875.1 Aplodontia rufa | reverse complement strand
TGGAGATGGATAGAATTATGCTTAGTGAAGTCTCCCAATCTCAGAGACTCAAGGGCCGAATGGTTTCTCTCATCTGTTGATGCTAACATATTTGGGGAAGCAGTAGGGCTGACGGCTAACCTCGCAAAACTACAAATTGAATGACTTTCAGAACATTAGGGGGATGGCTCTATAGGATTCTCAGAGGTGCAGGGAGGGGCATGGGAAGGGGAGAGTGTATATGAAGAACTTATAGGAGACTGGAAATTGGGAAGATGGGGGAACCATCCCAGAATTTGATGTCATTCCTCCACAATCTATCCAGTTAACGCATGTGAGTTCTTCAGGGGGAAACTACAAAAGGTAAAATCCAAGGTGGTTATCTATGATCTGGTTTTCCCCCTCAATAACAAAGTTTATATCCATTGACTGATAATGTTTTGATACTGTTTCTCCCTCAACTGTATTTCTATATTCTTCTAATAAAAAAAAAAGAAAGAAAAAAAAATACACTGTCCCAGCCCTAATGCAGGCTTTGCTAATGACTGACCAAGAGAGAAATGGAGTAGGACAAATTAGGTGAGAAACAGAACCGCACAGTGGGTGGAAGCCTGAATGAGATGATGTGACTTAGCACTTCTGGGTGTCCTGCTGATGCAGGTGAAAAGGGATGAAGGCCATAACCACATTACTCCCAAGGAGCAAACTGTGTTAGGGGTCGATGGATTGAATAGGGCTGGAGGAGGACAGGAGCCTCTTCAGGAGCAGGAAGGATCCCTTGGGTCTCTGGCCCAGCCACTGTACTGATGTCCAGGCTGTTGAGGTGAAAGCTGAGAACATATGAAACTCTGACCTGCTCTCTGATGGCTCCCCAAGTCTATGTCTATATCACTTCATGTTTCATAGTATTTAATCTATGCAGTTCTATCCTAGCTTCCATTTTACCAAAGCTTGAAAAAAATTAAGTGATTTAACCCAAGTCACAGATAAATTTCAAAGCTTGGTCTAGAACCAAGATCTTCTGATTATTAAGCCAAGTGCTTTTTTCTCCTGGTTCACTGCATGCTGCACCAAAATTGAGTACTCAGAAACAGTACATGATAGCAGCGGAAAATCCTTCCCACAAACCAGAAAACAGGACACCCTCAAGAGTTCAAATTATCATGTAGTTTAGGAAGCCATCCCACCATCTGACTGGGAAGAATGTGTTTTCTAACTTATCAGACATTTGAGTGCATCTACAGAAAAAAATACATATGCACCAATAAACAGGGAAAGGCAGTGCACATTAATTGTGGATTTCAGACTACATTGGTGGGAAAGTTTGAAACAATGTTGAGTCCAAGAAACACATTCCAGGGGCTCAGCGGTTATGTGCTTGCCTGGCAGGCATGAGGATGTGGGTTCAAACCCTAGCACCATGTACACAACGAAGTGTCTGAGCAACAAAAGCCACATGAAAAACTAAAAATTTGATTCTTTTGTTCTCTCTCTCTCTCTCTCTCTGTCCCTCTCTCTAGAAAGAAAGAAAGATAGAAAAAAAGGCATTCCAGCATGAAGGTCCCATTTCCACCACGAAGTGTTTTCAGGGCTTTCCGTGGCTTCCCACTGAGGCTGGGGTAAAATCGCCATGCAGTGGGGGACTTCCCATTACATAGGCTTCAAGCAGCAAGTTTAAACTCCAGCAACTCTCAAGTCCCTGGGGTCTTCATAGTTGGGAGCATAGAAACAGCCATCCTCTTCCATAAATAAAGGAAGCACTCTTGATCCTAGTTCACTTGGCTGTGATTAACTCCACATAGTCTATGGAGCAGAGCATCATGAAACCCCGTGTTCTCCCCCAGAGGATGGAGATCAAACCCAAGCAAGTCTTTCTGTCCTTGAAAATGTGCATAATACCTCTCATACTGTATGGCCCAAGTAGTGTAAACTAAGCGTGTGATACTTTGTTTATGATTTTTAAGAAATATTTTATTACTGCATTATACTTATACACAGCAGGAGGTACATTTTTTACATCATCATCCAGGTATGGAATATAATTTGTTCCCTTTCAATTCCTAGTTCTTCTTTTTTCCCACCCATCCTCTGTCCCCTTGTATCACTTGCTTCTATTTATTTATATTGTTTCTTTGGTGCTTAATAGATGCACAGAAAGGTGGAATTCACTGTGTTAGGCTCATTTATGTACATAATATAATTTGGTTAGTATCATTCTGTAGTACCTCATTCCTCTTCTCACTTTGTCCCCTTTCTCTACTCCAATGATTTCTATTTCCATGAGATCCCCCTTATTTCTTTCTTTTACAATTTTGACAATGTAGAGCTTTTCAATGCACAATATACTTTGAGACGCATCATTGAAAGAAGTATGTAATTTACTATTAAAAATACTCAAAGTGATTGATAACTTTCTTAGATTTCTCAATACGGAAATAGCTAATTATACTTTCTTTGATATCTTTGTATCACAGCTATTACAAAGTAAAATACATTAAGTATTCCTTTATTGATTTGTTTTGACCTATTTTAAAATGTTTTATCTCAAATGTTTGTGTTTCCTGTGGTGGATCAAAAATTTTAAGAAAAGACACCAAGATTATTTTTATATTTTTTTATTTATTAGATGAATGTGGAGTTACAACTGAGGGGGAAACATCGTCAAACAATCAAGAACAAATGTATATACACTTAGTTATCCAAGGCTAATGCTATGTCATGGATGCCCCGCTTGGGTTCCCCATATTGCCGTTTCTCCCAGAAGAACCCCCTGAGTTAAATGGATATATCCTGGAGGTCAAAGATCTCCTTCTGAGATGATTCCCCCATATTTCCACCCTCCAGTCTCCTAGATATTCTTCCTAAGCCCTCCCCCCACCCTGTCCCCCACCCTACACCACCAGGTATCCTAGGCAATCATCTCACTGTTACCTTAAGAATCATACAATTTGAAGTTATTGTTAGCTTAGCGGTCTAACATACTGTTTCCTGATGTATTCTAGCTTCCACAGGCGAGAGAAACTCTTCGGCCCTTGAGTCTCTGAGATTGGGATACTTCACTTAGCATAATTCTTTCCATCTCCATCCATTTGATTTCAAAAGCCATAATATCGTCTTCTCGAATGGCCGAGTAGTATTCTATTGTATATATGTACCAAAGTTTTTGAATCCACTCGTTGAGTGAGGGGCATCTGGGTTGGTTCCAGAGTCTAGCTATAGTAAATTGAGCTGCTATAAGCATTGATGAAGCCACATCGCTATAATATGCTGATTCTAACTCTTTCACCAAGGTTATTTTTAAGGGATGTATAGCTGAGGCAAGTAAAATTTAAAATAGTTATAGAAGAATTATCAAAGAGCACACAAATATTCACTGCCTTTCAGTATAGGCAGTTCTGCCAGTGACAATGTCCATTAATCAGCTCAGATTAAACAATGCTGTGATAACAAACATCCTCAAAAATCTGAGAGAAGGATAAAATATAGGGTTATTTTTTTTTCTGCTCCAAGTTTTTTCTTCCCAACCTACAGCATTGCAGGTCCTATGGAAAATGAAAAAGATGACATTGTGGAGACAGAGGAGAGCCCTTAAACTCTTGTGTTCAGAAATAGCACATGCCATTTCACTTATCGTCCCTTGCCAAGAAAAGTTGGGGCTGAGAAGTGTAGTTCTTGTACAGGAAAAAGCAGCACAGTGGTTCTTGAGAAATGTTTAATGAATTTAAATATATTTTTTAAAGTTCAAGTGCATTTACCAGACACAAAACACTTAGTGAGAATTACTGCAGAAGCTGTCTACAATTCCTTAAAGACCTAAGTGGGAATGTCACGCCAAGCACGAGGCAAGGAGTTCTCTTGATGAGTGGAGCCATGCTTGGACTATATGGAAGATTGAGCATGTGTGTGATGCCCTTAACTCTTCCCCTTCCTGGGCTACAGCCTCTCCTTGCATCAGATCCTAGGCTGCCTTGGGTTGTCCAGCTCCTGGCCCACTCCGGGCTTAGTGGTAGCATTCTCGCTCATCCCAGGCGATCTCAGCTTTCCAGCTATCAGCACTATCTCCTGTCATGTCCAAGTGCTGATCCACCCTGCTCTGCTCAACTTAGGAGGTCCCAGGACCATGGGCTCCACATCCTCCATGCACCTATATCTCATCTGTCCATATTCACTCAGTCCAAATCCCACACCTTCTCCGTTCATCAGATTTGGCAGATAATGGCACTATTGTCTATTGTTAGTTAAAAGTAGGCATAAAAACAAAGAGAATATACAAACGATTAAGTAAATACATTTTTGGGAAAATGAGAAACATAGGGTCTAGAGGAGTGGAAATTACCTTCTACTCAGTAAATGTAGAAGTCACTGTTGACTTTTAATTTGTAACAAGGATGAGACCTGTATGGACTGGAGGGGTCAGGAAAGGGACCACTCACTGATGTGACTTGGGCTCAGGAGGGTTTGGGAGAATGAGACAGAAGCTCAAAAACAACACATGCAATTAGCAACTGTTTGAAAATGTAATAATTAGACACAATTACCACATAGAAGTCACCTTTACTTTAAATTTTATTTTGTTTTTGTCATCTTATTTTTTTAACTGAACATATGCCCAAAGTACAGAGTGACACCTGAATATTGTATATGATGTAAAATGATAAAAATCCTGGTAATTTGCATTTCTATCTCCTTAAAAATGCATCATTTCTTCATGCTAGGGATCTTTCAACTCCTTTCCTCTAAGTCTTCATAAAATATATTAAATCGCCACAAGCTTTTGTCATCCTAACATGCTATAGAACACCAATTATACATACAAACCGTCAACTTGTAACACAGTTAAAATTTAATAACAGCATCGGTGCAACTATGAACCTCATCAGCTTACTCCTAAACTTTAAAAACTTAATCAGGTAAGAATAACACAAACCAAACTTGTGCCTATAATAAATATTATTAATAATAAGGGGAAACAGCAAGTAAACATGGATCCAGTCACATTTTCCATGTCAACTCTTTACAAAATATTACTGTCTCTTTGATTATTGCACTGCCAAGCTGTTTCCTGTTCAGGATGAAATGACAGAAGTGTGGATTTTGGATAAAGAAGCCTGTCTATTTAGGCTTTGGGCTCTGCCCAGCACAGAAGGGGGCTCAGAAATAAGAGAGAAAAAATCTTTCCCATTTCTCCCCTTGTCTCTAGACACAAGTGGATGAGCCTAAACCCAATGGCACTTTATGAAAGCTATGTTTGAGGGTTTGGAAAAACCCTACTTAGCTGATCTTGTACAGCTGATCTTCCTTGTTTTTGCAAAGAGGGTGACCTTGTTTACAATCTTTGTTTTTAGAGGCAATAAGTAATCTTTCCTGCCTTAACATATGAGAGCTATTTTACATAATCTTTTCCAACTTTCTTAGAGTACCCTCCAGGGATCAACTATTCAGGTTAGCTGGTGAGTTTTGTTGTTTGTTATTTCCTTTCCAAATGGGCTGATCATGACAGCTCAGCCACTAGCTGGTTGCAGCAGGCCCTGGATAAGCTGGATGGTCCTGCAGGCTGGGGCTCTTTCTGGGGGAGACCGTAACAGAAGGTGCTGAACACTGATGCTTGATGAAGGCCTTTGGCTTTTAATAGATTTGTTTCAATTTTCCATGTGAAAACCCTTCCTGGAAAAAGAAGTTCAAGCACTGAATTTACATTCTCTATTCCTTGTTTTAAGGTTTAAGATGGAGATTAATTTTTCATATGAATTAAAGATGACTCTAACGATATGTTCCTTTACAAGGTTAATAAACAGGAAAAGGCAAGTGATCAAGATGTAACCATAATTATTACTATATTTACTTCAGACTGCTACTTAAAGCTACAAGACACTATCATTATAGGCAATCCTTTTAAATGTCAACATCAATTTAAAATTACCCAGGATTTTTCAATAAGTGGTCTAAGCTTCTTCAAGTTTGAAATGACATCATAAAACCGGTGACATATTTTTATTTTTCAGTAATAATAAAAATAGTAAGATTAAAGTCCTTTCTTATCCCAAGCTATTGTTTTGCATAGCTAGTATAGCTCTAAACCACAGAGTAGACCAATAATTATAAAGTTAAAATCAATTTCAGATTAAAAGCAAAGATTAAGTCATGCAGGAATCTCAGCTGTTGTGCCACACGCTGATTGGAATAATTTTAAAGATTAGCAAAATATTCATTATTGCCCACTAATAGTGAAGGCACATAGCTTACTTAATACTGTGTGTTTTGACATAGGACTGATTTTCTTTGAGATAACTTACTTGTTAAGCAGAATAACCACAAAAAAAGATGCCAATCGTGTAATTTTCTATAGTTCACTTAATTTACTAATCTATACACAAATTCAAATAAAGTTCACCAAAAGGTTCAAAATAATGAAGAGATGAACTTTCAAAGTGCTGCCACACTCAAATCTCTTTGTTCTTGTTTTCTACTGGTTTAATCACAACCCTTTGCTATTGAAAAGCTGCGTATGATAGCAACAGAGTACACTCAATACCTGCATTCATATATGAAAACTGTAAAAGAGAAAAACAGTGTGTTTCAAGGGTAATGCTTGAATACTAATGCTGAAACCTTGGATTTGGGAAGCAAGGGTTGAAACTTTGGATCTATGATGTTCCTAAATAGCTTAGTGTTAAAGAGCACAGATTCCAAAGCCTGAAAACCTAAGTTTGAAGCCTAGTATTGATAGTACTAGATCTGTGACTTGGGAAAGCAAGTTAAACTTTCTGGGCCTCAATTTAATTATCTATAAAAATAAGAATAATTGGTTGCCATGGTTTTATTTTTTTTAGCATGTATGGAGAACTCAGCTCTTGGAGGCTCAAGGTAAGTGCTATGCAGAGGTTTGTTTTACCACCATAAGGACAGTTGGGCCTCCAGAGCTTCAGCTTCCACATCCTAGGATTCAACCAATCATAGCTTGAAAAATATTTTTAAAAGAAAATTCTAGAAAGTTCCAGAAAGCAGCACTTTGAATTTGCCTTATGCCAAGTACTGTGCATAGTTGATGCAATGTGTAGGCTCAACCTGATGTGACCTCCTGCCATTTCCTAGACCCTCAGTCTCTCCCCTGCACTTATTTTCTGAACATTGTTCATCTTATAGACCTACAATGCTGAATCTGTCCTGAACGGGTACAGACTTTTTTTTCCTTTTGTTTATTCCCTAAATAATACAGTAAGACAACCACTTAGTGCTTATGCCATATTACATATTATAAGTAATCTGGAGACAATTTAAAGTGTACAGGAGAATGTACGCAGGTTATGTTCAAAGACTATGCCATATGTATAAGGGACTTACCCAGCCACAGACTTTGGAACCTAAGGCAGGGGATCCTGGAACCAAGTCCCTTCACATACCAAGGGACAGTTGTATGATTATCATTATTATTATTATTGATTGACTATTATTATTGACTCATTATCAGTTGCTTAAACTCATATACCTACTTCCTTATCCTAAAAATGGGATAATAACAGACTTCACCTCACTGGGTACTGATGAAGATTGAAAGATATAAGTCAGGTCAAATACTTGGCAAAGTCCCTGGCACATAGGAAGGGCTCAGAGTTTACTGATGATTTTCAACAACTGATTTTTAAGATTTCTCAGTTGTCTAGTACTAAGGCTACAATGAATTCACTAGTAGCAAGATTCTCATTAATTTTCTTTTTATCTCTAACTTCCCCTCTCCCATTACACATGTGGAAGATTATAGAAATGACCAAACTACTCTGTAGAATATAAAATGTGCATATAAGAAGCCCCCTCAACTGTATCAGCCTCTGAAAAGATGGCTGTACCTGTTACCACCCCATGTCAGAGATTTCCAACACCCTGATACATCATCTTTCTAAAAAACAGTGCTCACAATTATGCTCAGAAAAATTAAGTTGTAATACTAAAATTTATGATCACACTTGGGGATAAATATCAGTCCTGTCAAGAGGTGACACTTTCTTACTGACTCCATGTCTTACATGCTCTTTCTTGTCAACATTGCTATGGTACGGTGTGACTTAAAACGTGACACTGTCAGAGAAACGGCTCCCTCCCAAGACTCCATCAGAAGAGGAGTCTACCTCCAGCATCAACACTACCTTGTTAGAAGGGCAATAGTACCTGTTTCAGCCAAGCTACTGTTAGCTGGGACACAGACTGTATATAATAGAGTCACTATTGTTTGGTTTTAATTAGATCTTATTGCATACAGGGTCTGAGATGGAGCACGATATCAGGTTTGCTAAGTTTTCTCTAAACTTCCTCCCCAGCCCAACTGACAAAGGTCCTTATAAAATTAGAAAGTTGGGACTCTCATCCCTTGGTCTCTGTCCCAGGACACTCAGAGTCTCCACCTTGGGTCTCACTGTCAACAGCTTTCCTGCTATGCCATCCCCAGGTGTGAAGGGAACAAACAGTACATCACCGTGCCACATTTCAAACAGAAAAACTCATGGAACCTTGATGCACAAAGGCTTAAAAGATGAAGAATTTTGTTATGGAAACCCATGATTTAGATGAAATCAGCAACTCTGTCCTCATCCAGAGAAACATCGGGTCTTGATTTTATCAGATAAAAATCTACAATTTGTTCTTTTTCTGGTTTTTTGTTCCTTGCAGTGCTGGGGATTGAACACAGGGTCTTGTAAGAGCTCTATCAGGAGGCAAGAGGTCTGTAACTGAGCTACAGTACTAGCCTTTCTGCTAGTTTTACTAATATGATCCAAACATCTTTCCTAAAGTTTCATTCTCTCACTGTACTTGATTGGAAGGATATGTCATTTTATTGGGTGTTGTTTAATCTGATTTGATATCTTGAACTAAAGGTGTTTTTTCAACCCACTTATGACCTGTTTTCAAAATAAACCTACTTCACAGTGATGTCCTATGCAAAACTGACTAGAAATCTTTGCATATGTCCTGCACCCAATACAGAGAGCCTTTGAACACAAGTAACAAGGGCAATGGTATTACCAGCAACCAAAATTCAGAAATCAGCAATATGAACCCATGTTTTGATTTTAGAAAGGCTGAATTTGAGATGATGGCAGAGTATAAAAATAAGAAGCTAGAGATGCAACTATTATATATAAAAAGAGATTATAAATGAACATTTTGGAGTCATCAAATGATAATTTTTAAGTTTTTAAATGATTTTTTATGACAGGCTATAATAAACTGCATTTTATTTTTTACACTGGGGATCGAACCCAGGGGCACTTAACCACTGAGCCAGAGTCACATCCCTGGACCTTTTTATTTTTTATTTTGAGACAGGGTCTCACTAAGTTGCTCAGCATATCACAAGTTGCTGAGGTTGACTTTGAACTTGCAATTCTCCTGCCTTAGCCTCCCAAGCCACCGGGATTACAGGCATGTGCCACCACACCCAGCCAAACTGCATCATTTTAACTTGCTTTTAGAAAGCTCTGAAGCTCATGGTTTCAAGTTATTTTTTAGTAAAGCCTCAATTTTACATAGATATATATAATATATCTATAACCTAAAATAAAGTATTACACAAATACTATATATAACATATCAATATACAATATATAACATGTTACATAACATGATCTAGTTTGATAAAATTAACTCTTATTATGAAAATTAAATCTCATTGTAATTGTAATTCATTATTTTAAATCAATGGATTTCAAACTCTAATGAACCAGAGGGAAAAAAATCTGAAGATACTTCAAAAATCCTTAAAGAATTCTCTAAAATGAATCTCAGCAAAAACAGGAATCCAAATTTTCCAAATAATTCTAGGGCAAGAAGTCTTCAGATAACCCATTCAGAAATTATTGTAAGTAAGCAGTTCTAGAGAGCTTTAACCACAGTGAAGGTTATACGATTGTGGTAATGATCCTCATAAAGTGGCTACTTTTAACCATTCTTTAGGAGACAAGGCATGTCTTCATAAACTTAAATAAGTGTTTTAAAGTCATATGCAGATTTTTTTAAGAGAGAGAAGGAGAATCTACTTTATTTACTTTTTCATCTGGCCCTTGTTTCTCTGACACGTCGCTGTGCATGTGGTGCTGGAGCTTGAACCCAGGCCCTTGCTCATGCCAGGCAAATGCTCCAACTGCTGAGCCACTGCTCCAGCCCCTTGTATGCAGATTCTTTTTTTTTTTTTTTTAACATTGAGGGACAGTGAGAGAGAGGAGAGAGACAGAGAGAAAGAATTTTTATTTAATTTTCCATGTGGCTTTTGTTGCTCCTACTCTTCATTGTGTACGAGGTACTGGGGTTCGAACCTGCAAACTCCCATTTGCTAGGCAAGCACCATAACTGCTGAGCCACCACTCCAGCCCTCACATGCAGATTCTTATACCAAAGACATATACACATATAACCAACTCAAAGAGTTTACCTTTGGGAGTCCTAACACCTTGTTTAAATTTTATGTCATTTTTTTCACTAAGAAATAATCTTGCATGGTAGTTCTTCATCTGCCAGACTATGTTGGGATTTAGAGTACTCTGTTATAAATAATAAAAATATTATGCGATATAAAAAATATAAAGCAGAATTTCCACTGCAGCCCATTAAGATACTGAGCACTACTGAAGAGGTGAAATTCTCTGGGAAAAGGTGTGTTGCAGGAAGAAGGGACACAGAGTAGGAGGGGACAGAAGCAAGCGGTGAGGTTTTAAGGACTCTCACCTTTCTTCCCGCTTCCTTCATACAGCTCTCCTCTCTTTAAAAATGTAATTTTTCATGGAAAACCTTCCAAGTACTGATTGAAGTGGTGTTCTGGGTCTTCTTTGGTACTAAAAACTGATCTATAGAAGATAAGCCATCATCTTGGAAGAATATTTAGAAAGCAAATTTTAAGAACCCTTGTGTATAAACAAGATTTTTTTATGTCAGGATAGCTTTATTTTGGAAGGCGATTGTTCTGGACAATTTTGCCAAGCAAGCATGACAAAAGTGTTAAATAGCTTATATATAACTTCACTGTAAATAAAATGAATCATATAGAATTACTATAGTTTCAATTAAATGCAAGAAAATACCACATGAAACTAAATTACCAAGAAAATCAATTACCAATAAACCTACAGCATATTTGTATTATAATTCGTCCTTTAAATAATCAAATGTTCTTCCATAAGCTTTAGCTTATTTCCCCAAAAGGGTTGACATGGCATTTTGTCTTGTATTTGAAAGCTATCTTTTGCTGTTAATTTGCATTAAACAAACAACAAAAAGACAAGAAAATCAAAGGAAGTCCCCCTATATGGTCCTCCCACACATCTTCAGCCGTGTGAGCAAGCGGTTAAAACATGCAAATCCAGTTTGGAGGAAATTCGACATCTCTATTATAGATGAAAGGTAAACAAAGCAGATGAAGGATTAGTGCAATTCCAAATTTAAGATATTGCTCTCAGTGACTTATAATAAAGTGGTGTTGCATACGGTGGCATGTTTTAGATGACATTTCAATTGTACGAGCAATTTGCATTCTATCTGACATTAAATAACGTTCTTAGTATTATGAATTCCAGCAGCATCCTCATCTCCACAGCATAAAGATATGAACTATGAGGCACATCTTAATGAAGGGAGTAAGTTTTCCTGTCAATCTGAAATGTGAGACAAGGCAGTACCTGGGCTAAAACGCCAGCAACATTATTGTGAGTTGCCCACTCCTGGCATAGTACAAATCTTCAGCTAAGGCATTCTTCTTATTAAATAAAGATCTATAACTGAACACATGTATCTGTAATATCACTACAATCCAAAGAAAATTAAAAGACAGATTATGTCCAGGATATTACATGCACCACCACAGAGCACTGCTAGAATCTGGTATGGTCTTGTTGCTAAGATACCTGGCTAATGCCACGGAAACGAGCCCCTCTTACTAATCTAGTACAATCCATGCATGCTTCCACATATTTTGGCAGGAGAAAGTAGGAGTCCACTGACAATGGTTTGGGATATTACTAGCCAGTGTTCCTGAATTTATACATTTTTTATCTCTTTCTGGTAAGCTTCAACAATCTTAGTGAAATAAGAAATGTAACACTCAGTTAATGGCATTTGGTTGCTTTATGCCATTTAAAACAAGTAAGATTACTTTTTATCCTTCTGCATAGTCAATAAAAGTTGCTTAAAAAGGTAATTATTTAAGTGCCTTTGGTTGCAAAATTGTGGTGCTCCCCAAAATGATTCCCCTTAATCTTTGCGATTTATATTGTTATATGCACATAAATGACTAACTGCATTTTCTCTCTTTATTGCTTTCTTCAAGGAGAATGCAATACGCCAGTTTCCCTGGGTGCATACTGAATAAGAAACCAGGACACTAAGATGAAATACTTTTATCAGAAATTACTGACAATGCTGTGATGCATAAAACTGGTTTGCAATGTTAATGTTTCCAAAGATTTTTTATTTTATTCATATAAGAAAAATATATCCATGAAACGAGAGAAGATTAAAAGCTGTCCCATGCATAACAATAATATATAAAATGCAAAAAAAGAAAAATAAGTATTTTGAGGCCTCTCCTGTACAGAATGCAAATATGCTTTCTACCTCATGTTTCTGTTCCAAAACAGACTGCTTTTGTTAAAGCAAACTAAGCAAAGATTTCTAATGAAAAATCAAACATTTTTTTAAGCATGTCCCACTCTGTAGTGCAATATGATCTTAGAGCATCAGTGACGGTAGTTCCATTGAGCTCAAATTATGATAACAATAATTTTTGCAGATGTTCCTAGCTGTCAAATATTATTCACTAAAATGTCAGAAAATGTGATAAAAAGTTAAACCTGAAAAATTATTCTAAAGTAATTGGTTCAAGTCAAGAAGGCAAGGGAAGGTCAACCATTAATCCCTATCCATAAACAGTGAATGAACTATAGCAAAATCACAGCCATATTGATTTTTTAGAAGGAAACAATTGTAGGTAGACACACGGCAAAGTGGACATTTATACATGGGCTGGTGTGCAAATAAGCAGCTTCATATTTCAAAGATACTCAGTTCAAGCAAAAGTTCCTCTTTAGATTTACTGGATTTTTGGCTCACATTTTCTTATCAACAGAAATAGTCCATTTTGAACAATAATAAATTATAACCTGAGTAAGTCAAGTTTGCATTATTCACACTCTTTTCTGTTTCCAGTTCATGGGTTCCCAAGGTCACACTGGAGGGTTATTTGACCAGAAAGCATGGGGAGTTCATGGGTTTAGAATTGCATTCTCTGTGTGATGTCAGTAGCTCATCATTATATTATGCTTTTATTATTGCTGAAAACAAATATCACAACTACCAATATGTACCAAAGAGAGCTAGTAAAGGTATACACATGTTTACTGTTTTATTCATATGCTTCCAATATTTTGAGCCCCTGAGGACATTGTTGTACCAAAAATTATTTCTAAATTACTGCCTCGAAGCAATATACAAGGGTAACTGTATTATAAAACAGGAGATTGTTGATGCCAAAGAAGAAATAAATCAATAACAGGTGCAAGTATCTCAGAAACTGTTACTTCAACACAAATTGTCCCTGTAAGAAGGACAGAAAAATGTTTTTACAAACCTTTTACTTTTTTCAATTCTCACTGGAATCCCATGTCAGAAGAGAAAATGGCTGTTTGCTTAGAATAAAGTGTCTTAGCTATCTACGTGGACCCGACAGTAATGGCAAAGGAGGGTGCCGATCAATATCCATCTTCTTCATTCCTGAAGTAATAACTTTCAATAGGAAAATCTATTTACTTTTACTTACCTTTATTTTATTTCATTTTGCTTTAAAGAAGTTCATTCCAGAGGGAGGGTTTACCTTGCAAACTGCAGTTAACAAACTGATGATTTAACTAAGGGCACTGGGCCAGTAGGGGTGTTACCATTAGCTGTATCTGAGTGATCATTCTAAGAAGAAGCATATTTCTCTGGATTCTAAGTTTGTTATTCAAATAATAGCCACCAAAAGCCTTTCAAGGCCTGTGCTGCTTCATATGGAAGATAAAACAACAAGGTCAATCACAAACAAGGGTCAACATTTTATATTCTTGTATGTAGGGCTTCTTGAATCTCTTACATTCTGTTTGCTGAAGGCACCTTATGGTACTATCAGGTAAAAATCACTGGGCGAGGAATTAAAAAGGAAACCCCCAACTCTTTCTTGGAAAGACTCATAGTTGCACTGAACATATGAAAACTATGAGTTGGTAAAGGCTGTGTGTTCCTTGCCCAGGGGCACAATATAGAAGGACCTTTTACCCCAAATTATCATAAAAGGAATGATTTTCCATTGCACTTCAAAACAAAGCATTCAACCTGTATGATTATAAGCACTAAAATAAAACCATTTCCAATGTTTGCAACATTTTCTCTTTTCTTTTACTTCCATCTCCCCATTATCCGTGTAACTGTTTTATAATATTGAGCTACAATTGATTTAGAACTCATGGCTTGTTTCCTAAGTATACTTGTTTTACAGATTGATCATTTCAAATATCAGACACTTAATAATATTCAATGATAGTTCTTGTCAGTAAATCCACCCAACTATGTTTATTTTTTATTTTTGAAACTATAATTAAAAGTAGTAGCATTTTGACATACATAAAAATTATTGCAACTCTTGGAATTGACTTCATAAAAATATTTTAATAAATATTTAGTCTTTTTTTAACTTCCCTGCATCTGGGAAAAAATTTTAAAATATCACACTCATATACAGAGTTTACATGCATAGTGATTCAGACTATGAATATTAGAGAATTTCTTTATAAGAGAAAGGTTGCTCAAAAAACATTGATATTAATATCAGTAACTTGGTTTTAAAATAACAACAATGAACTAAGTAGCAATCTGAGACTACTAATTCTCATTGTGAATTTTTAAGTTAATAATTGGTAATTAATTTTAAATCAAAAGGAGTAATAAAAACCCATTTCTGAATTCTAGGTTCATACATAAATCTCAGAACACTCACTGTGTATATTTGTTACTAAGAAAGGAGATCACTGGTATTAAACCCCTGCTTAAATTAACTGCAAATGGGAAATAAATTAGAGGCAGAACTCTCCTTAGAATTAGTATGAAAACATACATTAACATAGATGTAATATAGCAAGAGAATTAGTTGCAAATAAAGTAAAATATACAGAATGATGAAGATAAATTATATTTTTACTCCTACTACTATCCAAGCTGTCGTTAATAAGAAGACATCAGCAAAGCAGGTATGTGTTACTCATTTGGTATTTGCAGACCTAGAGAATCACGTTTTACATGAAGGTGATCAACAGCCCTTCTTTAGCAAACTTCTCTGTGTGCATTTGTGTGTGTGTGCATGTGCACCAGGAAAATAATACACGAGAAAGCTTTGTATACTGTTAAAACACAAGAGACAGATACTCCCAATAAATCTAAAGAAAAGCCATTGACAATTTTATAAAAAAAAATAGTTCTACTTGTTAAAAGGCACCAGGGGATTAGAAAAAATATTCAAGGTCTTAAAGGTTTTAGAAAGCTTTTTGTTGTTGCTGTTGCTCTCACTGATAGTCATTTTTATTCATTGGTTTCTACCTGCAACGTATTTTGTTGTAGAATTCTGTCTGCTCTTTCATGTTCTATATATTGCTATGAAACTATATATTATGTCCCTCCAAACATAACATTTATTTAAGGAAAATCACCATATGCATTTTAAAGAACTCATTTTATAGAATTAATCCTGCTATGAGAAAGAATATGTATTATTAAAGATATAGAGAAATATTAGGAACATTGTGAAATTTAAGGCAAAAGAAGTTTAAATCTCATATTTAGAGCAAGTAAATAGTACTGCTTGTCCCTCAAACCACACTCATTTTAATATTCCAATTAAAATTGCGCTTGTCACCAATATTATCCAATACCTGTTCCTTGAATAAGTAAAAAGCAGAAACCTACTTACACTTCACAATCATATATTCAGTTCTGAGGCCTAAAAATGTCAAATATACTCTTCTCTCCTGCACTCTTGGTATAAAGTCAGAACTCTTCAAATCGTGAATGCTTTCCTTATTTCAAGATTAAGAAAAAAAAACTTCAGTTGTAATATGCTAAATGCATTGCACTTACAAGTTAATTTTCAGATCTTCCTGGGAAGATCTGCAGACAATCAGATATAAACAGTGTACCAGACTGAGACGGGAAAGAAGAGACAAGACAAAGGCTTGCACAGGCCACCATGTCTACACACGTTCTACAAAGTGCAAATCCAGAAAATTACATTTTATTTGGAGAAATTACATTTAAAATGTTCTCAGTGGGAAGCTGTTATTAAGAAAACTTCAGATTATTTTTTTCTAAATGCTATTAAACAAAACACTCTATCTTTAAAAATATCCATTGAATGGAATGGTGATTGCTTGGGACGAGGGGTGGGGAAAACAGTGAGATGTTGGTCAGGGATATTAACAAATTTTTTAAAATAACCCCAGAAAATAAATATTTAAGGATATCTAGCAAGCTGAACTTATCATAAGGCTATGGACCCTATAGAAAGATCTCAATAAATGTTTTTCTGATACATATTTGTTTCTTATAAATGTGTCTGAGTGCATTTGTGTGTATGTGTATGGGTCCCAATTAAACAACTAGCTAGAGAGACATGTATAATTGCAGACAAAACTTATGCTCTGTTACTCTACTGGGTCATTTCTTAATTTCTTTCCCAATTCTTTATTTCCCTAAGGTTTTAAAGAATGACTATTTGCATGGTCTATGACCATCTTTTAGATCCCTACAAAGGACACAGCCATAATTAGGCATTCTAGGCCATAATCTTAGGATCAAAATCACACAATTGTAATAACTGGAACACAAGGCAACTGGGCTTGCTCAGATTACACCATAGTTGAATTACTTGTTTTCATTTTAAACTAGAGAGATTTGCCTCATCTCTATTTTGGAAGCTTCTCAGGTTTTATACTTGACTTCCTTTAAATCTGGACCCCCACGTGAATAGATTTATATACACTCTCTTAAATTTCTCAATAGTTGATTATGGCTTGGGGACAGAAACAGACTTACCACAATAGAGTTGCTAATCTACACAAAGTAGTTGCACACATGCCTCTTTTCTATTTTACAGGACTTAGCAGTAGTAGAGGCCTAAATATCATAGGCATCGATGTTCATCTAAATCACAACTGTCCATCATTGTGCACATGTGTTTGATTTAGATATTTATAAAAAGACTGCCTTGTGTAGGCACTGAATTTCTGAAATTTTAAAATTCACTTTTATCAATGACCTTTTTAAATAAAAATATACAATTCTACCTAATCCAAAGTTATAGAAAGATATCATTTCAGAAATGTAAACCAGCCAGCAAATGATGGAGTGAACTGAACAAGAGTAGCTACATTAGTCTTCCCTTCTCACATGCAGGAGCTCAAAAATGCTGTTGGACACAGCGCTTTATTGGAAGAGGTTTCACACATGCATTTTTAATCAGGATTGTATTTCACAGAGATCTGTCACCGCTCACAAGTGCAGGCGGCCAGTCCTCCTTGAAATGTATCAGCTCTCAGTCTCAGCCCTGAACTAGTTTTTCTTTGTACAAATCTGGACTTGGTGATCCACAGGACTATGTTTTCTTAGAAGGAAAAAAAATCTCTTAGAATTGTGTAGAACCCCCATGCCCATTGTTTTTAATTCAAACATATGACTACCTTAACCTGGACTGTTTCAAAGTTGCTCTCTCTGCCATTTGGCTTTAAGGTTTGGCTTTAAGGTATTTGCTAAACTTAGAAGATCTACTAAGTGGTTATTTTAAATTCAGTCATTTACATAAATTTTTGTGTTGAGTTAATCCTACATTTTTCTTCCATTCTTGACCTATTGTATTATTAATCTATTCTCTCCTATAATAATTAACACCAAAAAGAAGCAAAATTTAATGGGAAAATGTTTTTATGAGTATTTTTCTTCACTTTGCTCTAAATACTAGATATTTAATATGGAAATACTATAAAATGCCCTTATCTATAACTATAAAGTACCCTATAGAAATTCATAAATGCAGAGGAACAATTCAAATGTATGTATGTATATGTATATATTCCCAACACTGTCTAAATTAACAAAATGAACATGAAAGCCAACAGAGAAGACTAATGGCTGCAGTTACTCCTAGATATGTATATTTACTATACTAAATGATATATTTTGAAATTACATTTTTCACTTAAAAATCTGTTTTAGAGTGATGATATTTTAAAGCTTTTAGCTTATTTATGACAACAAAAAAATCAATCTCAGATACTCAAATTAGTACAAAAACAGATATTTTTAAGAACTTACATTTGTATATGGCATGTTCAATGTCTAATGAATACTAAGTCTCTATTAAACAACCAAAAACACATTGCACATCTAGTAATTAAATTTGCCTCAAAACAAACTTTGAAAAGAGTACACGGAGGAAGATTTCTCAGTTATCAAAATATCTAACATCAGTGAAAAGGAAAAATAGTAAACAGCTGGTTCAATATCCACAGTTTGGGAACCCCCATACAACAACGTATGTCCAGAAAAATATGCCAACATTAACAGCAGATTTACATGAAGTAACTATATCTATATGTTGTCAAGCAACTGGTCATAAAAGCACTGAATAAAAGGGCATTTGAAATTGGATAGTTCTAAAATACCACAGCTGATTTTTTTTTTATATTCTCTAACAGTTAAGAACAAAAGGACTTTCAAAGATTTTAGACATTCCCTGTGATTTCAGATTTCGCAAAAGTTTGTGCCTAAGATTACCAAGTCTGGGACAGCAAAATAAAAATCAACATTAAGACTCTTGATTCAGGACTCTCAGTTGCTTCACAACCATTACATTACTGTTTTGCTCTCCATCGTCATCATAAACACTATACATTTTAACATCTGTCAAAGTGTTTAAAAGGCTGAGGCTTACATCTGCAAGACTGGAATGAAGAAAGGCTTAGAATATTATACAGTGTCCTTCCTAGAAATATTACATTTTTATGTTAATATTTTCTTTCATTTTACCACCAAGAGAAGGTTTTTGAAAATAAGTTTCAAAATTCTGTTGCATCTAATTAGAGCACAAATACCAATGACTCAAAATTTTCAAGAGCTTAAAAGATAAACTTGTCTTTCAGATCCACACTGTTGTCTAGTGTAAGTACAAGGAAAAAGAGGGTATTAAAGCAATCATACTTTTTTTATCCATCGCTTTAGCATTTAGTTAACAAGGAATCCGGGGGTTTAGAGTTGCTTAGCCAACAGCCTTGAACAGCACATTTATAGTCCCCAAATGGTCTCATGTATCCAAAGCGAAATTTTAGAGGCTATTAGTTTAAAATATTTATCTCTGTTTAGGAAAATCTCTCTGTGTAGTCTCTTTAAAAATTATTTTATAAATGACTTTCCCTCAGCAAATATTAATGTTTAATATACAAATACAGAATAATAGTAGTAAATCAAATCATTTCAAATATAACCTTAAAATACATAATTTCTCACAATCTAAAAGGATGTCATACATAAAGACTAATCAATAACACAAAATTTCACATTTTCCTCCCAAATATGATTTGAATCAACATACTATGATTTCTCTGTTTAGATTTAAAAGTAGAAGCCTAATCCTATTGGATCCTATTGAAATTGAAGAGATGTTACTTCCTGAATTTTTTATTGATTTTTTATGATGGTGAGGATCATCTGTATGTTTATAATTGTGCTTGTTTTTTGAATGTAGAGGATGATTTTTAAAATAAATAAGCATATTCAATTCATTAAACACAATTTCCTGGTATCATAAAGACTGCAATCAGCTTAGAGCCCAAAAATATGTATTTAAAATATTCCTTTTACAATTTGGTGCCCCAAATCACTGAACCTTCATTTCCTTGTGTGAAAGTGGAACTCTGTCCTGCTCCACCTTTGCGAAAGGGAGAGAGAGTTACAGTCATATTCCATGTTAAAGCAAATTCCAATCTCAAAGAATGGGGCAGTGTCTCTACCACATCTCCCCATGTGTTTTCTTCTTATAATAAATGTCACCAGAAAATGACTTGCTTGTTCATTAACCTCTCTTCCATTGTCTCCCTTTACTACAATGTAAGATCCCAGGGCAGCAATGTCATCTTTTTCATCAGTGTATTCATAGCACCCAGTTCAGTGCTTGGCACATCAAAGATACTCCAGCATTTGCTGCTGATATAATTGTACAAAACCTATATTCCAACAAGTACATAGGAATACAGATGCTGCTGCCAGCAGGATCTGAGGTCCACATGCCAATGTATCTGTCACTAGTGCATCATCCCACTAACTCATTCAAGTAAAAGTGACTCAACTGAAAATAGGTCTTTATGTTCAGAAGCAGTTTCCCATTTTCAAACAGCCTTCCCACAGCCTACCTATATACAGCAAGTATATAGGGTTATAATTTTTTTATTTATGCAGGACATAAATAAATCAAAGATCAAACTACTCATTGATCATCTAGGTTACATACTTAGCTTCTACAACTGCCCCTTACTCTATCCTATCATGATTTTTCCCCTGCTCTATTGGATCATTTCCACACACAAAATTGTAATATTCTATCTGAAAACAAACCCTCAGCCCAGCCCGATGTGCACACCTGTAATCCCAGCTACTCAGGAAGCTAAGGCAGGTGGATCACAAGTATGAGACCAGTCTTAGCAACTTTGCAAGACCCTGTCTCAAAATAAAAAATAGCAAGGACTAGAAATGTACCTCAGTGGTGGAGCGTCCCTGGGTTCAATCCCCATTTTTGAGTAAACAAATAATAAAAACACTCATGTAGGGGTGGAGCTCAGAGGTAGAGCATTTGCTGAGAATGTACGAGGTTGAAAGCATCTATCAACTCTTGCTTGAAATATTTATAGCTCCCTACCTTGTCTTCTGCTTTCTGCTTTTGTCTCCCTGTGATCAGTCCATTTAGAACCCAAATCAACTTATATCACCTACCTAATTGGAACCTTCCAATGACTTTCCATCACACAGAATAAAATCTAAAGACCCAAGGTCCCACATCATCTGCCCCCACCCCAGTTTTCTAATGTCATCCTGTCGCTTTCCTTGTATCTCCTTGGGGTCTAATATGCTTTCTCGAGCCTGCTGATCACACTCTCATCTCAAGGTCTTCACACTCATTCATCCCTCCACATGGAACATTCTTTCATTTTTTTGTTACTGTTGTTGTTGTTGTTGATATCAGGACAGGGATTGAACCCAGGGGCGCTTCACCACTGAGTGACATCCCAGTCCTTTTTATTTTTAATTTTGAGATAGGGTCTCACTAAGTTGCTTAGGGCATCTCTAAGTTGCTGAGGCTGGCTTTGAACTTACGATCCTCCTGCCTCGGCCTCCCAAGCCACTGGGATTGCAGGTATGTACCCCTGTTCCTGGCTTTTTACCAGGGATTCTTATGGCATGCTTCCTTATTCATTCAGGCTCAGCTCAAAGCCATTAACTGCTTACTTTCTAACACTAAAATGCAGTCTCCACATTGGCATTGTTCATCTCCTTTTCACTAATATGTCCCTATCATCTAGAACAGTGTCTAGCTCAGAGTATGGTTTCAATGTTCAAGGAAGGAAGGAAAGATTGATGAAGGGAGGGAGAGAGGAAACATTGAGAAACTAGAAAAGGTAGGGAAGAATTAAGATGATTTAGAGGCTGACTGATTTATTATTGTAAAATTCTAAAAATAAATCTAATATACCAAACGTAGCTATCATTGGAGATTCATTTAAAAGGGTTGAACTGGATGGAGTACAAACAGGAAGTGGTTTCTTTTCTCCCACCACCATCCTGATGATTTCCCTCTTGACTCGCTCTTATTATGACTATATTTCCAGTATATGCCAAAGGTGTTCCAGACATTTCAGCCTAAACTAAGAGTCATTTTGAAAGTGAAGACTCACTGGAGTTTTCAAACTTTAAGTGAATTTAATTTAAAAAAATTTTTTTTTCAAGAGAGAGGAACAGTGAGATAGAGAGAAAGAGAGAATCAATTTTATTCAGTTTTTCATGTGGCTTTTGTTGCTCCGAGACTTCATTGTGTACGTGGTGCTGGGGTTTGAACTCACATGCTCATGCATGCCAGGCAAGTGCTGTAAACACTGAGCCCCCACTCCAGCCCCTAATTTAAAAATTTAATATCTAATCCATATCCTCCCACGCCCACTTCCCCATCCCAGGCTTGAGCAGTAGATGTTCCTGGAAACTGACGGCACCCACTCTTTGTGATTCCCTGCCTGCTCTGGACAGTCCAGGGCTGGTGGAGAGATGGTTTTCAGGAAGGTGGAGAAAGGTATTTTCACTTAGCCAGTGTAGTCTATGGTGTCCTTTCCTAACAGCAGCCAGCACTGCCATGGCAGGCACCCAAGAGCTGGTCTTTCAAGAAGCACATTTGTCAGTTTCCGTGAGAATATTTGCACTGATTTTCTAAGTAATTCAGAAGTACATTTTCTAATAGTATAGAGAAGTGATTTTGGAATTGAAAGCCTAAGACTATAGAGATGGTTTAAATCTACTACTCTTGGAAACAGATCACAGATTAACATAAAAGGAATAAAAGTACTCAAGCTGCATTTGAAACTATACCTCATTAATATGAATATTGACACTGCCAAAAAACACAATAAAATATGCAAAGTAACTACACTTGTGTTTTGAGAACATATTTAGAATATATAATTATAATACAATCGATGTTTAGTGGTATTTCTTATTATTTACTCCACTAACATGTAACCAATACATGTTAATAATACAAAATACATGAAAATGTCACAAAGTAAATCAACTTGGACATGTACTTGGAATCTGTGGATGGATGGTGAAAATTAAATGATTTAGTACAATGTACCAAAGCAGAATGTTTGTGGCAAGTTACAGGAAGTGGAATTAGATTTATACTCATTCAACAATTCCTTAATTACCTGGAATATTGTGTTCCATAATACAGTACTGTTATAATGCCAATTTCAATTAAAACAGAGAAACTACTATAGCAATACTTGCGGTGATTTATCATAACAAATTTTAAAAACTTTAATTTTCATTGAACTTTTAATATGACACAGCAATAAATTGTCTCCTGGACAATCATTATATATCCAGGAGCACATAATCAGTTACAATGCAAAAGAACCCTGAGTTGTGAACTCCCTGTTAGAGGTGGTGCTCAGATACTGGCCCAAGCTGACTGCAGCATGAATGCATGTTCAGAGGAAAAAGCAAATGTGATATACAATTTTATACTTTATCTCAGCATATGGAGAAAACGTGAAAGTCAACCTTTTAGTGGTTTCCCACTTACTAAACAAGAACGAAAAAACTATTTTTATCCTTTTATGGACTTCCATAACATGTTAAACTTTCTAGTCTTTTCTTTTTCTATTGTTTAGTGCATTATATTTAGACACAATAGTGGGGTTCATTTTGACATGCTCATAGATGCATATAACACAGTTGTCTCCATTTCAATCCCCAGTACTACCTCATTCCTTCACTGCCTCCTACCCCAGGACCCTTTCTCTACTCTTTTGATCTTCCTCCTATTTGTTTATTTCTCTTTGATACATAATAGATTTATAGATTTGGAATACGTTGTTCTATACTTATAGATGCACCTAGCATAATTTAGTCAACTTTGCAGTGGCATCCCAGAAACTTAGAAAGCTGAGGTTGGAGCATTCAAAGTTCAAGGCCAGCCTCAACAACTTAATAAGATCCTGTCTCAACACACACACACACACACACACACACAACACACACACACACACACACACACACAAACCAGGATGGTGCTGGGGATTTCGCTCAGTGGTAGAGCATCTCTGGGTTCATTCTCCAGTACCCTCCCCTGCCCATACACTCACAAACTGTTTGCCAATCCAGTTTTCTTTCTTCTTGCCCGCAGGAACATACTTGTTCTAGCTGAACAATTGACTGTCATTCATTCTTCATTTTACCCTGTGCTTTTCTACTCCAGCGTTAGCACTCAAAATTTGTGTCATCCTTTAAAATCAAGTTTAAAAAGAACTTTCTTTCTGTATGTACCGCTCATCTCAACTGAACATGCCATCTTTTTCTTAACACATACATTGCTTGTATCACCCATTTTGCTCTGAGCATTTACTGCCTTGTTTTGCAATCTTTTGTGAACCAATCTTTCCAACTAAAATACATGCTCTAGAGGTGAAATGCTATCACATACTCAGCTTTATTTCCTACAGTCCATTGGACCAGATTGTATGTGCATGTGCATGGAGGTGTGTGTGTGTCCACATTTCATTCATGCAATAAATATTGACTATGTTCCTGCCTGATCCCTATGCTAATTAATCTCACAGGCTACCAGGATCTGAGCAAGATAGGTGAAAACAATTGACATGATCCTGGGTCTCACATAGCTGATACTCTAGTGACGAATTTAGACAAACAAGTAATTAAAATATAGTGAAAAAGTGTCACGTGTCACATAAGGAAGACTGTAGGAGTGAAGGGGATGAGCCACTTTCTGAGATTTGAGGAAACAGAGGAAAGTAGGTGGCAGGAGAGAATTAGAGGATAGGATGGAATCATGGAAGTAAAGGGGAATGTATAATTCTAGAGAAATGTATATGTACATGAGAAGGCCCAGATAAAGAGCCTGTGTCACTCAATAAACTGAAGTCAGTGTAATGTGGTCACAATGCAGAGAAGAACAGATGGGCAGCACCAGGGATGCTGTCTAGATGAGAAGGAAGAATCTCAGGGCAGATGAAATGGTCCATTTGATCACAGGCTGCCGAGATAACAAAAGAGATAAAGTCTGAGAAAAATCTATTGGATTTAGCATAAGGAGAACTTTGATGTCTGCCAAAATTATTTCAGAGGTTTAGTAGTCTTGAAATCAAATTCTATTGGATTGGGGAAAATAAGTGAAGAAAGAGGGAGTGAGAAAGGGGTTTAGATGACACTTGGATTATGTTGTACCACAAGGAGGGAATGGGAGAGTGGTTAATGGAGACATTTGGATTCCATGATCATGTAGAAGAGTTGAGCCAGGCAAAAAACTAAGGGAAATAGCCAATAAATAACAGGAAGAAACTGATACTCCAGGCTATGGAGCAAGCCACAGCCACTCAGAGGGTGGGAGGCAACAGGATGCAGGGCATAGATGGCATGGAGGCAACGGGCAGTAAAATTATTTCCATCTTAAGGAGAGAGAATAAGGAAAGAATGAGAGATACATACCCATGTTTAACCTGGGTGATAAGAAGTTGAAGAACTAACAGAGTCTCTAGATTATCACTGCTTTAATGACCCACTTTCATTCCTGAAAGTGACATGTTCATTTCCAAAGCTGATATTAGGTAGACCTAAAGCATTCTATGACTCATCATCGGAACTATAAAGAACCACAGGAATGACCCAGAATACAACCAGTTGGGGACTGGGGCAAAGTAAGTGCAGTGGAAAAGCTTCATCACTAACCCTAACCTTGAATCCTCCCAGAGAGGCCCACAAGTCTTTTACAATGAGGCTCAGGACAACTTAGCATATCCCAGTCTATCTAGGACAACACTGCTTAAGTTTTCCTATCCAGGGACTGACTGGAGTCGAAGAGTCTGTGCTTAAGATCCAGTATCCTGTTGTGGACAAATGGAAGGTGATGGAAGCAGTAGGAGGCTATTCCCAGAGTCTCGTCCAGCTCAGCAATTCTTCACTTTACCATGCACAAGAGTCAGCTAGGGAATTTGTTTAAAATGCCTAGCTTCTGAGCCCATACCCAGACTTTCTGATTCAAACAGATCTGTGGCAGAGCCCCAGAATTTCCACTTTATACCACCACCCACAAGAGATTCAGATGTAGGTGGTTTGTTCCTGAACAGAGTCTAGTAATAAGGAGTAGAAAAAAGGTGGGTGGGAAAAGGCAGGCCAACTCCTCCCACTACTCAGTCCACTTCTCTAGGTCCTTCACAAAACAAAGAGCTAACAGACAAGGATGGGGGGGGGGAAAGGTGGCAGAGGGGGAGGGAGAGAGATGAAGGAGAGAGGAACACCACCGACTTCAATTATCAGGACCAATAGATTAGTAATCACAGCATTTAAGAAAAAAAATGAAATCAATCTACAAAACACCATTGCTTTTTAACACATATTTATTCCCTTCATCAGATATTGGCAGCCATGCCAGCTAAACTAGTTTTCATACATCATTTGTTCATGAGGAGGGAGGCAATAAAAACCCACCAAGATGCATTCTCATTGGTTCCAGGAGGAGAATGAGTGAGCATGATAATCGGGATCAATCCTGGTATGAAGCTGGGACAAGCAGGGGCTCACAGATGCCCTCACACTCCACCTGATTATACATCTTCCCATTTCCTCTGGAATTTGTATCATCAATTTTCTCATTTGTATTTTTTCCACATTCAACTCTTCTTTGTCTATAAGTGTGCTAAATATGCTCACCCTTACAAAAATAACATTTTTCTTAGCTCTATTCTCTTAGAGATCTTGTCCTGTCTTTTGCCAAGAAACCATTGGATGACTGTAGTTACAACTACCTCTGTTCCTCCACTTCTCATTTTCTCTCTCATCTAGTATTTCTCAAAATGTTGCTTGCCTCACATAACTCAGAGATGCTTACTAAACCTGGACACGCCTAGCCCTCATTTGAGACCTATAAAATCTATAAAAGCTTTTTGACAAGACTCTCAGGTTACTCACAGAAAATAAAGCTAAGAACAACTGCTCTGATCCATTATATTCTAGATTCTACTCTCCACAATGCTGAAGAGACAGCCTTCTTCAGGCTCATTAACGACCTTTAAATACTAAGTCACCTATTTCTTATTTCTGCTTTGAACTAATAAGTCTCTACTTTTTTGTTTTGTTTTGTTTTGTTTTGTTTGGCTTCTAGGATAAACAAGTTTCTGGACTGTTTTCTTTTTCAACTTCTGGGGCCATTCTCCTGCTGTCTCCCTTCCTGGCTTTTCTTCCTCAGCACCTCATGGATCTCCTTTCTTTGTAAACTCCTCCTGGGTCAGGTCTTCCTCTGTCTCAAACTCCACCTCCAACCAGTGTCTGATTCTCTGCTCTATGAAATTGCTGTCCCAGTTGTTCATGTATATTTTGCCTGCTTCTCTGCTCTAAGGGAACCAGAGCATTCATTGTTCTAACAATGAACCAAGCACTCAAAGTGGTCTGCCGAAGCAATCCTGTACTAAATTCACCCACGAAGACACCTCTTGGCTACCTGGTATTCAAGAAAAAATTCTAAGTGCCTGAATGCCAGACTTTGTCTCACAATAGGGGTCATGGTCTCCAATAAACCATGCCTCCTGGTATTTGCACCCAGTGTTAACCTCATCTGCAATCAATATGGCTGGCTCTGACTCATTTTGACCAGTACTGAACTGTATGGCAGAAGTCACACAGTAAATTCTGACCTAAGGCTTTATGAGATCTTCAAATTCTGCTTGACATAATTGCTATTATTTTTTCTTGAAACATCCTTATAAACCTAGCTATAATGATATGAGGGAGAAGCACCCCTGGGTAATGGACTCTCAAATTCCTTCATGCCAGGCTCTCAGAATTTCATGGCAGAATGTTAACTGCCTTTTGACTCTGGAGTCTAAAATGCATAGATGCATCTTTAACTACCAGAGTGGAATCACAATCCCTTCTAAGGTCCATTGGAGAATTCAACCAAAAATTGGTTGCAATCTATCACATGCCAAGGGCAAGGATATTTAAGTGATAGATGATACCACTTTATTCATTTATACTAAATTTATAAAGCATATAATATCCAGACCTTCATCTAGGCCTGGCAGAAGAAAAGAAATGAACTATGATCCCTGGCCTGTAATACCTCATTGTCTTGTGGGAAGTCAGAATATGAATAGAAATTACAATGTAATATTAAATACATGATTGAGAATAGCCCAAGGAAGGATTTAATTTTTTAGAAGATGAAGATATGAATGGCAGTTAGAAAAGTATTTACATAGAAGGTGATATGTTAGCAATGTTTGAAAGGCAAAAAAGAAAGAAAGAAAAGAAAGGGAAAAAAGAAAGAAAATTCCAGATAAAGGGCGCAGTATTTACACAATCATTGATACATAGAAAGGTACAAGACTAGAGAAACAGCCAACAGGAATTCATCCTTGAGCAATAACATTAACATAGCAAATGTTGGCCAACTATAGTTCCTGCAATGTTCCCCTATAAACATCTTGCTATCATAGCCATATGACTGTTGAAGATGATAACTGTTTATCAGTAAGCTTGTTTTCATTTCAAACATTTATTTAAGCAGAAGACTCTCTTTTCAAGTAATATTATTAAAATGTTGTGAAATTAGTGTTCTGCCAAGGCAAAGTCCCATGATTAAAAAAGTTTTTGACACTATAGTTGAGGTTTTTAGGAAAAACATAGGACCCAAAGAGAGGCAAGGGATCCGGGGATGGGAGGAGGTAGGTTGAGGGGGAGGGGGATATTGACCAAATTTTATTGCTGTATTGTGTGCATCTAGGAATATGTGACAGCAAATCCCATCAGTATGTATAACTATAATGCACTAATAAAAAGTAATTTTAAAATAATAATAAATATCAGCTCCATGATGACAGGGGAAAAAAATTTTTTTTCCAATCTCCCAGCATTAAAAACCACTATTCTGGAGAAAGTTACTTAAGCTACCCATGGCTTAATTTCCTCACCTGTAGAAAAGCAACCAAATACCTTCTTCACAGGTTAATATAAGAATTTAAAATACAGAGAAAAAATTTAAGCATAGTAAGTGTTCAAAAACAGGGATAATAAAACTCTTATTGTACACTTTTCAGAAAAACAGCAGTATTCTTATACTTTAAGGAATGTGTTGAGTCAGAGTTATGCAAATATTTTTCACATTGTTTAGTGCTATTTACATGCTGGTATGGCTGAAAGTGATATTCATGTAGATTTGTAAGAATGTATTCTCTTCTGTTCCAAACAGTGTAAGGTTTGTCCATCTGAAAACAGAGCCAAATAATCTCTAGTGACCCCTTATAAACTGTGGATTATGGGGAACAATTAGTTCATACTTAAACTGCCAAATGATTCTGAAAGACTATTTTTCTCATGTGTTTTAAGAACAAATAGCTAGAAAATTAGCATTCAGAATGAAGTTGAGCCCTGCTTTAAGGCAACAGGCAAGTAGCCACGCGCATGTTCACAACTAGGAACGCACAGACATGTGCAGTTTCTGCAGAGACGGGAGACCGATCTTGTCCTGCAAAGCCCTCTAGGAGAGAACGGAGGCAGGCATATTCTGCCCTGCTAATTCTCACCATACTCATTTTTTCTCATTTTCTTTTCATTGCTATCAACATCAGCCTCATCAACTCATCAAAAAACACTATTAATACCTCAGCTGGGAACCGTGCTGTGTGGCATACAAAGTGCACTGAGCTCCTAGATTAAACAAGTAATTATACAAACGCCCTTTAGTGCACATTCACCAGCATAAAATCTGCATGAGGGGAAAATAGCCGAGTAAGCCAAAGTTATACATTTCTAAACACAAACACATCACCTGAGTTAAAAAGAAGAGGTTTAATGAAAATAAACAGAGCTTTCAAAGAGAGATTTAAAGCCTAACTGCAGCTTAGGACAAGTTGTGACTTCACGATATCACACAGGCATTACATCAAGAATGGCTGCAACCCCCAATGGTCAGGGAGGGACCCTTGTTGGTGCTACATCAAAATAATCCTCTCTTTAAGAAATATTTTTTAAGTAGGAAACTTATCATTTCTACAAACATAGCAATTCTGAACACTTTTTGTGTTGTGTTCTTATATTGTATTTAATTTCACTTTTCTAGGAATAGTGTTTTTAAAAAAAGAAGAAGAAGAAAATGTACTGAAATCTTGAAATATCTTATCTTTGCCCTTGGGTAAAAATAAATGACCTAAAGTAAGGACTGCCAAAATAACAGATTTTGAAAAGCAAAATAATAGTTAATAGTAGTATCCATAATAAACCTCACAGGTCAGCTCATCTCCCACAATGACGCAGGTGTCCCGTGGACGGTGCCTCACTACCACTGCAAGTGGGTGAGGATTTATAGGAGAAGCAGGGCAGCCTCACCAAAGGATTGCAGAATGTACAGGTACAGAAGAGGCCGAGGTGGACCTCTAGCCTCGTGGTCCAAAATGTTTCCTACCTAAAATGCCAGAGGGTGCCAGGTTATTACTAGTACAGCCAAATTCCTGAATGGCCCTGCAAGCCAGACAGCAAAAGATTAGCATAAAATAACACATTAAGGACACAGTGTAGAATGCCTCAGACACTCATTTTTTTTTTCTCTTCAGGGCTGAGGACCGAACTCAGGGCCTTGCATGTGCTAGGCAAGCGCTCTACCACTGAGCTAAATCCCCAACCCCCAGGCACTAAATTTTTAATGTTCACATTGTCACCATCCTCAAGTTTTATGTTGAAGAAATGTACAATTTTCATGATGCTTTTTGTTGTTTTGGTAGGTTTTTTTTTCCTGGACTAGGGATGGAGCCCAGGACTTCACACACGCTAGGCAAGGGCTCTACCCCTGAACTATCTTCCCAGTCCCCTCATATGCTTTGAAATGAGTGCACCCAATAAAGCAACAACTCTGCTTTTGCACGTGCTACATCTGTGTTCCAGGCTCTCCCCAGTTAACATAATGAGTTCAGCAGCATTTTCAAGATGTCTGGAAATGGATTCCGTTTTGAAGTGTCAAAACACAAAAGATGTGTGTGTGTGTGTGTGTGTACAGAACTGTTACTTTTGTCATTTGAAGACTGTCTCAAACCACAATAATATGTGCTTAAGAGGAGCCTGAGGAATGAAAGCTCCTTCTAGTTGAAAAGAAGTGCCGTCATTCTGAAAGAATTTTGGCCATTTTTATGGTTTATTAAGAAATTTGATTAAAAAGATTATTAATAATTTTTCTTGGATAATTAGTAAACATGATTTTTAGGTTTATTAGTCATTCACATTTTCTCCAGAACTGGTTTGGGCACCTAAGAACTTCCAGAAGGTCCTGAGGGAATCACAGAACTGTCGGAAGGGAGGAAGAATCTGCAGGAGAATGGGAGAATGCTGGGGACACCTGAGGAAGAAAGCAGAAGTCAGCTAGGATCATTCCTTTCTCTCTTTTTGCCCCCTTTTCCTCTGTCCTCATAAGCCTGTGGATAATGCATGCCAACCAGAAACCTTTCACCAGCGGGTAAGGCCACAGATTTGGCACCTGCCTCTCTAGCCAGATAGAGCAGCTCTAAAGACAAAGTTCAGTAAGAGATGGTAAACATCCCTTCCTTAAATAAGGAAAGGGAGGCCAAGGTACCGGAATTTGGCACTGACACTAGCACCATCGTTTTCCTCTAATGGTGCAGCACCTCAGTGGAAATCAGATTCCCACTGGGACCTTTCTAATCCTGCACTATTACCAAAATAAGTCAATGCTCATTCATTCACTGATTTTTCTTTCTCCACCCATTTTCATAGTTCTAATATCTAAATTCTTTCCTTCAATGATGTCAGAATATTTGAAATGAGTACTTTCTTCCCGCAGATTCTGGAGTTTGTATTAATTGCTCTGTGTTATGTTTCCATGCTTTGTCCCAGGTTTCCAATGAAGATTGAAGATCTTCCCATGAAACTGCTAACTAAAATATAGGATTCTGTGGATACCTACATAAGTATATACCTAGAGATTGTTAAAATGCATACTTGACTTTAATGATTCTGAGTAGAGCCTAAGATTCCACATGTGTATAACCAGAAAACTCACGTGGAAGTGATCCTCTCCTGCCTTAGAGAAAAGGTTACCACCTTTAGGGAAGGAGGCAGAGAAAGTGAGGGATAAGAAATGTAGTTATACTACATTACCTATAATGTTTGTTTGTTTGTTTGTTTGATTTTTAAAAAGAGGCTTGGTACTAAAGCAGTGGCTCAGTGGTTACGGCACTTGCCTGGCATGCACAAGGACCCAGGTTCAAACTCCAGCAGCATATATACAACTAAGTGTCAGAGAAATGAAAACCAGATGAAAAACTAAAATTGATTCTGTTTCTCACTGTCCCTCTTACTTTAAAAAAAAAGAGGCTTGCAACATATTTGGAAAGATAATAAAAGATGTAAAATCTAGGAACTAAATATTTAATATAATACTTTCTGGCATATTTGAAATTTGGAATTCAAGCTTAAACATTCAAAGAATTCAGCATAGAAAATTCACTAATTTCTTTTAAGGAAGTTATTCAAAACACCGTCCTCCACACCAGCACTTCTGAAGCAGTAATGAATGCATAAAACACCAAGGGACTGATAAATGTGTGTCTTATTTTAGTAGATTGAGGTAGGGTCTGAGATTCCACACATCTAACAAATTGCAAAGTGGCAATGGTCCAAGCACCACAATGTGAGCAGCACATCTTCACAGCACACCGCAGGGTCACTGTGACGAATGCATCGAGGAAATCTCTCAAAGGCTCAGCTCCAGGAAAAGTCATACTTAGCCTCAGTAACTGGTTGATTTTGACCTTGTAGGTGCTATACATCCTTTTCCCTCACTGTTGTGGCCCCTAGGAAGCTTGAAGGCAAACTTTTACCTATTCTGGGAATTATACAACATTTACCCATTTAATCTAATTTTATTTTGCTACTCATATTGTCCTTTTGTTGTAATTTTAACACCCATACATTTTTCCATTAGTCTATACCTCCTTTTATAAACTGCCTCACATCCTCTCATCATTGAAGTTTAGCATATTTAAATTGATGAATAACAGGGAGACCACTGTTTTGAAGGGCTTCACAGTCTGGTGGGGAAAAGTAATGTGAAAAATTGAGATGGAGTATGCAGACACACATGGGATTTGTAGGAGGAAGTATTCTTTTCTGCATGAGAGTACCTGAAATATTATTGCTACTGGTATCACTTGTAGCACTAATATTCATAGTCACAATGATACTAGGAACCACTGACCGTCTACTACGTGCCTGGCACTGGGCAGAAGGGTATTTCATTCCATTTTCCTCTTTTATCTTTTAATGTATATAATCCGACCCATTAAAGGTGAGGCTTCTCTTATTATCATACCTCTAAGGTTCAGCAAGATTTCTTATGCAGTTAATCAGGGCAGAGCAGCTTTAATCCTCGTGTCCAGGCAACACAAAGCCTAGGTCCTCAGGGTGACCAAGTAAACATCCAGACTCCTCAGGAGGAAGAAAATGCTTGGTCTGAGACCTGGAGTTCGAGAAAGTCAAAAGGTTGCCAAGCCTAAGTAGAGAAGCAGAGGGAGGAGGAAGAAGTTACTGCAGGTGGAGGGAATGACGTGAGCAGCAGGGAGCAGTATGAAAATGCACCGACAAGTTCAGAATAGAGCCATGTGAATGTCGGGTTAGTGTAGATGTGAGGTGTTCCCCAAAAGCTCACATGTGAGACGATGCAAAAGAATGTAGGACGATCTGAAGAAAATAATACCACAGGAACCCAAGGTCGTGGAAGTGAAAATTCAGAGTGTTCAATTCGTGGAAGACCAGTGTGATAAAGGTAAAAATCTGTCAGAGATTCTAAAATTATATAGTCTTCTTTCACCTTAAACAAGAGAGATTCAGCAAAGTAACAAAAGGATAACGTTGGGTAGAGATGAAGACAGAGAGAGAGCAAGGGCAGACCACTGTCAAGAGTCAAGGTCAAAGAAAGGCAGGAATCTGCAAGTGCTGAACTGCAAAGAATCTACAGAGAGAATAAGGCTAGTTAGGTGGGGAGAGAGTCAAGGGTAACTAGAATGCGTTAAAGTACTGTTATGGAAGGGAAGCGATGTATCAAGAAGCGCTGGCAGACATGGAGAAAAAGGAATCATTAAAGGAAGATAGTAGTGATTTCATGGAGTTAGAAAATGAGGAAAATAAAAGGAAGAACGTGGAGAAGATAGAAGCCCAAGTGGTTATTCTAAAAAAGCACAGAACTGGAGATGATGTCTTGACAATAGGAGCATGCTCAGGGAATCAGAGTCAAAGGCGAGACCATGGGGCTGGGCGGCTTTCATGCTTCTTTAATGGCGGAGGCATTAAAGTCTATGAGAAGGAAGAGCTCTCACATAGATGCTGTTCTCCCTGGAGACCACAGTGGGAGTCAAGGTGTAGAGAAAAGCTGGGTCATTTGCAAAAGTTTTTAAGCATGGGAGTGAAACTGGTAGAAGAGACAAACAAGGGGAAATTTACCAAGGACATGGGCTTGCTTGAGACTGGAGGTGGGATTGTCTGCAAGGAGGCAGCATGAAGAGGCTAGCGGAACACTGAGTTTTTGCAAGCCTTCAGAGAAGCGGGGGTGGAGGAAAAGCAGCAGCCTCTGCTCTTGACCATTAGGAAGTGATATTCTGGAGTTTGGGATGATGATAAGGATGGTCCATGAAGTGGCTGAGAAATATGCTTGTTAGTATGTCATTTCTCTCAGCTCTAAAACCACCCTTCTATCATTGGATTTGCGATTCTGGGGCTGGAACTCTACAAAATACTTTTTTGGTTGGCCTGCGACTCCCTGCTAAACTCTGACATTAGGGGGCACCAGAGGGAGGCTGCAAGGCTGGTGACAGAGAAGGGACTGGGTCCTTCCTCTCTCTAGCAGGACCTCAGCAATGCTGCTTCAACCTGGCCGTACCTGGCGGTGACTGTTGACTCCAAGAGCACACAGGTGGTTCCGGTGTGTGGATTTCCCGCACCCCCAGTCCAGCCTCATGGTTCCCCCTCAGAAGCATCACTCCAGTCAGCTGGGGTCCCCTCCTTTGAGGTCCGATTTCATCCCTGCAGGGCTGTTCCACCCAGCTTCTAAATTGTCATAATCCCAAATTCCCTCAGCAATTTATTTGACTGTGACTTTAAATAATTTAATTTTTAGTGATGATTTTTTTCATAAACATGAATAATATTTAACAATTACCTCCAAAAACTTGGAAATTTAAATATTTTAAGCCAAAAAAAGTTCATAAAATATGAACTTTAAAAAAATTTTAGATGTTGCCTCGTAAAGAGACAAACTGCAGAATGAGAGAAAATATTTGCAAACTATTCATCTGACAAAGGACTATTATCCAGAACATACACAGAACTCAAAAGCAATAACAACAATCTGATTTTAAAATGGACAAAAGACCTATTTAAATATTTTTCAAAGAAAGACATATAAATGACCAACACATATATGAAAATATACTCAATATGTCCGATCACCAAGGAAATATAAATCAAAACCACAATGAGATGTCTTCTCACCCCAGTTAGAATGAAAATAGATGCTGGGACATAGTTACACATGCCTATAATCCCAGCTACTTGGAAGACAGGACAGGAGGATCACAAGTTGTAGAACAGTCTGGGCAACTTAGTAAAAGCCTGTCCCTAAACAAACAAAATAAACAAATAAATAGGACTAGGGATGTAGCTCATTTAGAGTGCTCCTGAGTTCAGTCAGAGGAGGGGTGGGGTGCAGAAAAGAAGAAGAAAGAGAAAGAAAGGAAGAGAGAAAGTGAACACTGGTGATGCAGAGGGGGGCTCTTATATGTGGTGAGAATGTAATTTAGCACAGTCATTATGAATAACTATATTTAGGTTCCTCAAAATGCTACAAATAGAAGTACCATATGTTCCATCCATCCCACTACAAGGCATATATCTTGAAGAAAATGAAACCATTATATCAAAGAAAAACCTGCACTCCCATGTTTATTGTAGGACTATTTATCACAACAAGAGATGAAATCAAGCAAGGTGATTATGAACAGATGATTTTTAAGATATAGTATACATACACAAGTGAATACTATTCAGCCATAAAAAATAATGAAATTCTGTCATTTGTGGCAATGTGGATGAAAGTGTGGGATATCACAGTATGTGAAATAAGCTATACACAGAAAGAGAAACACCACATGTTCTTACTCATTAGGGTAAGCTAATGAGTAATAGAAGAGAGTGGAATAGTGGTCACAAAAGTGTAGGAAGAGGAGGGAAAGAAGTGAATAGAGGGAGGTTAGATAAAGGGTACTAAAATATGGGTAAACATGAAGAATTAACACTAGTTAATTAACACTAGAATTAATTCTAGGAAGGAAATTACAGTTTCCAGCAATTCATGATATATTTCAAAATATCTAGAAAAGTCAGAAGGTTCCCAAAACACACAAATGTTAAATGGGGAGATGGAAATACTACCTTGATTTGATTAATATACATAGTATTGTATGCTATAAATATTATGTGTTGCTTTTTTAACAGAGAAGGACAATGAGAGAGAGAGAGAGAGAGAGAATCAATTTTTATTGAGTTTTTCACTTGGCTTTCATTGCTCTGACACCTAGTTGTGTACCTGGGTGCTGGGGTTTGAACCCATGTACTCGCGCATGCCGGGCAAGCACCGTAACTGCCGAGCCACCAACCAGCTCCTATGTGTTGCTTTTTAAAATTTTAAAAAAAATTCTTAACATGTCACAATTCTGTAGTTTTAAAGAGCAAATATTGGAGTTGAAATCCCTTTAAACCAACCTTACGCTGCATTTCTCTCCTTCCTCCCTCTACATCATTATCAGTTTTCTGAAATTAGCACTTGTACTGCACATTCTTGGTTTTTATTATGCAAATATTTACCTATAAACAATATATAATATTTGGTGTTTTTAATGTTACAGAACATCATTTTTATGATTACACAAACTATATTTTCACTTATTTTTCTAGATTTACCCTTGTTGATAATGGGCCTCTAATTCACTTACCTGGACTGGTTTTTAAGTGTCTACTCCATGATTAACTCCATTTGTTTAGCCAGTGATCAATGATGAATATTGAAGATGTTCCATTTTTATCCTGCTGGAATCAACATCTTTGTATTTTGTTCCCTATATAAAAACCAGAGCAGAATATGTGGTTGACCTTCTAATCACTGTCTCCATTTCTAACATTTCCCTCAGTGCATTTTAGAATAGGTCCACCCTTTCATCTTCTAGAATGCCAAAACGTTCTCTAAGGTTATTGCAGCAAATCACATTCACACCCGCAGGACGTTAAAATTTCCACTATGCCACATCCTCAGACTCAGTTATTTCCAGACTTTTTGAAATTTCTGCCAGCTCAATAGATGTGAAATAATATCTCATTGTTTAATCCACATTTCATGGTTCTACGAATATTTTGTCTTTGTCTTTGTTTTGTTTTGCTATATTAGTCTGCCTCTTCTGCAAAGTTCTTACTTATATCCTTTGCCTGATTTTCTACTGGGTTGCAGTTTTTCAAAATTTTTTTATATTGAATATTAATTCTTTCATCACAACATATCTCAAATATCTGAGTTTTCCTTTATTTTTTCCTGTTTTATAGAATCCTTTAATATATTAAAATTCATATTATCTTAATAATATAAATACAATACTGGAAATAACCAAGTGTATTATCTTAATATAATCATATCAAGCTTTTTCTTTTTGATATGTGCTTTCTGATCTTAAGAAATATTCTTCTGCACTAAGTTTATATTTTCTCCCATAGTTTCTCTGAAAGATGTAAACTTTCGCTTTTCATATTTACACTTAACTTATTGAGAATTTTATATTTTTTTCTCATGTGGGTAAGCTAATGTCCTAGTATCCTTCTATTGAGCAGTTTATCCTTTCCCCCAGACCCTTGGAATAGGTCTGCACTATTGCAAGTCCCCATTTATAAAGGGGTCTGTCTAGGGTCTGCATTCGGGCATATCTGTCCACCCCTGCTTCAGAAACACTTCACCTTGGTCACTACAACCCAATGGCACCACGTCTTCCTTATTCTTCATCCCCAAAAATTATTTTGATTATTCTTTCTCCTTTTCTTTCCCGTATGAATTTTAGGATCAGCTTGTAATCTTTCCACAAACCCCTACAAGACTTTTGAATGAAATTGAATCTTTAAAGTTCCTGAACAGACATTTTCCCTTGTTATTCTCCCAACAAACTCAAAAGGTAATGTAATAGTTATTATTCTATCTTAAAAAAAATATATATATATATATATAAACTTGTAGGAAGGGCTTGAGATAAGAAGCCAGATTTCTACGTGGTACTGATTTTTGTGTTGATTTTTAAGACTGTGAAGATATTTTTTTCCAACAATAGCAATCCATGATCCTTGGTATGGACATGCTTGATGCTTTAGTGATTTTAATTTTAAGGAAGAAGAGAAAAAGAAGAATTACTCCACGAATAGAAAAAAAGACAGAAAGACAAGACTAGTGTTTTCTTTACCTGAACTTGCAGTCTTTTTTTTTTCTACTCTTGTTTTCTCTTCCCTCCTACCTGTCAGTCTTTTATTTACATAAAATGTGGCTTTTTTACACAGGTTGGAGCAATGATGGAGCTGGCTTCTCTGCTCCTGCCCTGTGTTTTGAGTTAACTTGTGTGCGGATCTGTGATAACAACATAAAACTCTTTAAATTGACTCTGCTACTGTTGTTCGAAGATAGGCTTAGAAATATTTAAAGAATTTCCGCTTCAGAAACAGCTCCATAGAATGAATCCAGAAAAAATGAATATTCAGTTATGAACAGAAGATGACCAAGACAGGACAGATTCTTAAAATATAGCTACTTAAAGTATTTTAGTTAGTCAAAGACTCTTGTAACCACAATCTGAAATTTTCAATGTGTATTTCACAAAGATGTCTTAAAAACTTTGCTCAGATTAAACTTTGGTTTAATTTTAATATTTCTATCACATTAGCTAAAACTCCTAAAAATTATTTTAAAGGAAAAAACTGGAATAAATATGAGTTCAAATGTAAAAAATATTAAAATTCCATTTTTTTAACCCTCTCAAAAACTTTAGTAGTTTATAATATTATGCTTTGTGGTATTAAAAGATGTTAATTAATTTGATTTTCTAATTATATTTTGTTTACTTTCATCTGTGAATCCGTACTCTTTAAAATTTTATGATCTTTTGTTGAAATAGAAAACAAATCTTGCAAAGATATTGTTACTACTGATAACTAAAATAGTTTGTAATTTGAAAGTCAGGTAGGAATTATTATTGTGTAAATGTATGTCAACCAAAAGACAAATGACTAAAGTACTACCTGTTCTCCCCACTGCCACCTCTCCTAAACAGAACCCTGCATTCACTGTGTGGGAACATTTCCAAGAGGCAAAATTCATTCTACTAAATGTCTCTCACAGTAAGTAGCTATTGGTACCTCAGGACAGATTGAAGAAAGAGAAAGGGAAACAGGAAAAGGAGCAGACAGCTGGATTAGACTGTACTGTGTATATTAGTGATGGGTAGACTTCAAAAGACTTAGAGGTTCATTTTGGACAGGTGCCCAGAGATTCACAGGCTTACCCAAAACCTTCCATAACTTCTGATTTTAAAATTGAGCTAGAATTCTTTCGAGACCAGACTTTTGGTCTTCAGTCATATTCCACACTCATGGTCTAACAATAAATGCAAGCCATGAAATTCTAAACTTTCTGATCCCTGGAAAATGAAGTACTCGTTTTAAATAGATAACTAACAAAAATACTATGTTCTGAGGTTTTAGGATAAAACTAAACAATATGTTTTGCCTGGAAGAGACAGAAATTTCTTTAAAACTTTTACCTGATATTTGAGTCCAGTTTTAAATGATGTTAGCAGTAAAGCTTTTGAACAGATTTTAGGGACAGGCAAAATCTTCATTTGAATTCCATTTCACCTATGAAGGTGGGTAATGTTAGGTCCCCCACTAGAGTTAATCCTTATCCACTGATTCCTGGCAAGTGGTAACTGGACAGAATGGCTCTCAGAAAGATCTCCATCAATACAGATCTGGTGTAGAGAAGAGAGAACCCATCTGGAAGAGGTGAAAGGAATTTGTCTGTCAACTCTGACTTCAGAGTCTTCTTTTAACTGAACCCAGTGAGAGCTACCGTACAAAGAATATGATCATTCTTTGGTTTAATTATCATGTGACTAATTAAATGTATCTTTCAAAAGCCTTCTATAAGGCTTATTATTCCTAACAAAGCCTGATATGAAAAAGGTTATTTTTATAAGTGTTTGAAAAATTATTTTTGTATAAAAAATCAATTTCTGATATCAGCTATGAAACAAAACAAACTACTCCTCTGTTTGTTAATATGATTCTAAGCAACGCATAGTTTTACTCTCCTCTAGAAAAGAAGACATAGGACATGGACTGAATACGCATTAATGAGACAGACAAAAATCATTTTTAGTATGTTCACCACAAGTATCCCCCTGAGCAGACCTTACACAATGGTCATGGGAAGGACTGTTTTCATGGCTTCATTTATGAATATGTAGCTTCCTACATTCTACATCACATAATAGGTCCTCCAATATCCAATCTGTGTGACATTGCTTGAGGATCCCCATTAGGTAAGAAAACAATGACTCTCCCACGGAATTAAATACAATGCAAGAAGTGCTGCATCTGAGACAAATAAATTTACAAATTATCACATGCATACTTTTACTTCCAAAGGATTTTAAGCCATAATAGCTAGAGAATAACTATCTATATTGATAGTCCAAAGCTTCTCAATATCTGAAAAGCTATTATATTATTTTGATGCCAGTGCAAATTTGACTCGAAAATGTACAGTTCCTGCCCAAAGAGCAGTAGCTTATTTAGAACCACATGCTCTATTCTATTAAAAGTGTAAAAAATTAGTAACAGTTGTTCCATGTCAATCGCATGCTGAAAGCAGATCCTCCACAGATATGAAATCTGGAATAAGATCTACATCTCTTTGTACTTCTCTATTAGTATTTTTCCAAAGCAGATCTCACTGGATATTTCAAGCCATTTCTAACAAAGACAGCACTTGTAATTTGAACTATTTTGTGTCATTTTGTTCATACTTCTTAAGCTTCTCCAATCACTCTTCTCTTACTACTTACTTGATTTTTTACTTTTCGTAATATAATAAATACTACTAGTTGAAGGTCAAAATCGATGGCATACACTAACTCTACTAATTTTTAGTGATAAATACCAAAAGAGGAATAAGAATAGCTTGCAGAAATTTATTTCATTGCTACCTTAATGTGTAATTTAAACATTCTTCTTTCCCAAACATTTCCCAGATTCATTCACATATAATTACAAAATGAATCAACTTAAGCTTCATGTTCTATCTTCTAACCTAGCTTGTTAATGTGAAATGGAAAAAAGACCAAAAGAAGCTATAAATTGTTATCTAAACTATTAAGAAAATTGGTAACTTGCACCTAACTTGCAAGTGTTGGTTAATCGTTTTTGAAACATCTACTATGTGCAGTGTTTACCTTAGGAGTCTACTATGAGAAAACATAATCAAATATTCATGCATGTAAGAAAAACAAAGGTAAGCAAAGGTTCATCTTTTAAACTATATTATTCTTAAACCCCGAAATAAGTACTGTGTTTGGTATTTGTTACTTAAAAAACATATTTGAACATTGTTAACACTTGTCCACTCCAATACATTGTTTTCATCTCTCACTGGCTCATTTGATACAAACTCCTATGCTCTCAAAGAAAGGAACAAGGGATTTAAAGAGGCATTTGATAAATTACAAAAAAAGTAAACAATTAGAACCTCATACTTTTACCCAAAAAGAGCTTAAACAAAGGAATGTGATGGTCTATATTTGCTTTGATTTGGGGGATGCATAATATATTCATCAGTGCCTAGCTCTGAAATTTTTTTCCTAAAAAAGACCACCATTCTAAAATAATCAGTAGAAAAGTATCAGAAGTTACACCCCTTACAGCAATTTTCAATTTAATGAACAACTTTCAAAAATCACAAGTGCAATGTCCTTATTAAAGAACATAACCATATAAACTGCTTTGGAAATTGTGTATTGACAAGTTCATAATTTTTTACCTCTATATATTTAAATTAAGACTTCAATAAACAAACCAGTAAATGTATTTATTATTAAAAATAAATTTCTTTAAAAATTCAAATCTTAACTTATTAAAAAATATAATAAAAGACTTTTTTGTACTTTAGTATGCAAGAATTAGATTGCTTGACCTCTCTTTTAATGACTTAATTAGCTGTACTAAAGCCCAGCTGGGCCTCTGCTGACAACATAGCTAGATATTTCAATCAAGCAGTGTTATGGAGAATAAGTAATAAATGCTACCTTGTCGCCATACAGTCCCAAACCATAGTGCATGCTGGTAATGCTAAATTTGATCAGTATGCCTCATATTTCAATTAGTCGTGGTCTGAATCCCTAAAACTGTGTAATGTGTATGAATTCCTGATATCAGATACAGAGCCACAGACTCCCACAGTTAGAAGCCATTGAGTTTGCTTTTATTAGCAGCCAATTAATGGCAAAATTCTGCATTGCTTTTAAAATTTATAACCTCTCTTCCAGCTGCATCTACTGCTCCTGCTACACTGTATACAATCAGAGCCATATCACTGTCGCAAGCCAAACAGCTGCAAACTGTATTCTGTCCGCAGGAGTAAAAAAATCCTTTCATACAGAAGCTTTTTTTAACCTCTTAGAAGTTCTTTTCAAAGCGCAGCAGCACTAGTCACTTCACGACAATGAGCGATTTAATACAGAAAGAAAGAAATCTACACCAAGGTAACCTCTTGGGATGTGCTAGGTTTTCAAACGGAGTGAAACCCTACCACTCTGGCACCACACAAGGGCAAGCAAAGCCACTTCTCCTGACCAAGGCTAAGAAAATACAAACATATAAAACCTGACCCTCGTGCAAAGTTAACCCGTTGAAGCCTATATAGTCATTAAACCCAAGTGGCATTGCACCAGTTTAATATTAAGTAACCTACATAAAATTTCGGTATTCAAATTTGTATGGCTGGACCTTAGATGCTTGCCTAATAAAACATCTGTGGAGATCACGTTCCCCATCAAGAGGCAGTTTATTGCATACCTCAAGATTTCTAGACATTATTTTTAGGAGCCAGACTCTTTCTGACATATGATAAGACAGGAAATTTAGATGTGATCAGATTTAGTAACAAAGCATAATTGCTTTATGTATTGCTAATGCTGCACTTTCAAGATTGTTAAGGAAACAGTTCAGCCTTACGGTATTATATATCTTAAGTTACCTTGTACATATTATTCTATGAAGCCGAAAATATTTTGCTCTCTGATCATCAAAATGTTACTTGGGGAAAATAAAGCACAGAGTCTTTTCATTTGGTCATCTGGAAAACAGTGGATTTAAAAATACATATTGCATATGCTGACATTTAGAAATAGTTAAATATTCCTCTATTTAAGTAACATTGGGCTTAACAGATAATTTACCTGGAAACAGAGTGTGAAAAAATATTCACCAACTCTAATACATGGCAATAAAACTGTTGTACTAGGATAATACAAACTGCTGCCATGGTTATTTAAAGACAATAAAATCCTATTTTAGAAAATTCAACTGCTAATAACCAGCATTCTTTTGGACAGCTTAAATACTGCAGTAAGACTCATAATGCCACTGTGAAATCATAAGCTAGTACTTCAAAGGTGTTGTATCTGTTACAAATTTAATCTTCACTGCTTTGTCACAACTGATTTCATCCCAGTGGCTTGGAGATGCAGCATAACAACATTCTTGTTGTCCTAGACAACCTGAACCAAACTGCTAAATACCTGTCTGATGCCTGAGAATGATTATCATAGTATTGCCTATGGAATCTCCAATAACCACCCTGAAAATGTGCAATTAGTCTGTTCCCGTTAACAGAAGGGGGAAAGTATGCTTTGCAATGTTGACAAATTGTAGGCATTTTAATGACAAGAGACAGAAATTCTGTGCTCTAATGTATTAATTGCACAGTATTACGTTCCTTGTATTTAAAATATTATTCTTTCTGTGATACTTCATATTCCTACATTGCAAAATTACATAATGAAGTTAATACAGATCTGAATCTCAAGTGATTTTTTTCCTACATAAGGAAATATATTATTTCATTAAGTATCATGGATTTTAAGCCAATATCCACTGATTTCCATTTAAACACTGAATGTCTTTGTTTGCAAAATATCAGGTACCTGTCAAGCAAATGTCTTCTTCTTCCTCCCAGGTACACATGGAACACTGTTTAGTAGAAGCAGGGGGCACTGATGTGAACAACTAAACAGACTTGTGTTCATGAAGTTGCCCAAATAAGGAGCTGTTAGAGCAGGGCATTGAAATCTCCTTTAGTGCTGGAGTTCAATATAAAACAAGGTTAAATTTGACTCATCAGGGTCATTACGAAAATTCATAACTTTCATAGGACAAGTTTAGGTCTATCCACCAGCACATGGAATTAGTATTTATATGCTGTGTGTAGAAGTGTGTGCACCAGGATCCGTTCCCCATGACAATGCTGCATTGTTATCACTGGACAAGATAGGACTTTGTATTGGAAATCTTTTAAAATTGCTAATCTATTGCCTTCTCAATGAACATTTTAGCTACACCACTAATCTGTACTGTTTAAATAATATCAGAAAATATTTCTCATTGAATATTTAATTATCAAGTATTATCATTTAAATCCACCAACCAAGAAAAATAAATGCATACGGAATTATATTTATTATGCTTGCTTGAAAAATTACTGAGAATTCTGAAGTTCTGACAAAAAAAATCACTTATTCTATGAAATATAACTCCTTATTATAATGTCCATGTTAAACATAATAATGTGATCTGTATGTCTTTAATGGATTCAATAGTTTAAGTGATGGCACAAGATAACCTCCAAAACATGATTTTGTTTATAGTAATGCCTTCGATAAAATAAAAAATTGAATGAATAATAATTAACACAAAGATATGAAAACTCAGTTTACTAGCAATTAAGGAAAACAGAATATAATGATTATAAATATTCTAGCCATGTAAGAATTATATTATTTTGAGATTTCTTATTCCTATTGATATAGCACTTAAAATTATTTAATTTCAAACAAAAATGATGCAATTTAAACACATCTTTAACTGGCATGGGCGTGACACTACTAAACATATATTAAGTTGCCCATATGCAATTCGCACTTGTGACTTTTCTCTGCCATTCATGAATTATGCAATTATCCCTAACTCATGGAAATGAAAGTGCATTAACTGCCCACTGTCATGTATTGTCTCTTTCTATGTCCTTGTGCACACATTTCCACAGTTCATTATTCATGGATGCATCTATGCAAGTGTAAATGTACACATATAATATGGAAATAGTCACATATTGATAAATAGCGAGTACATAAGATATTTGGTGGTGAAGGTATATATATATATATATATATATATATATATATATATATATATATATATATATATTTAACAAGGAACGCCTCTATCCTTGTTATGGATGCCACAGGGTAAACAAAACAGATGTTTTTTATGCATCCTGCAATAACGGGAGTTCTTCACACATGATGAGAAAATGTTGGTCTATAAGCCAGAAATTGAGCCCTTTCATCTTCAACCACTCTTTCCTAGCTTTTTTCTCCCATTAAAAAAAAAGTATCCCTTTCTGCATTGATTAAAATCTCACCAGAACACCACTCAAAAAAATATCATATCTGTGTTCCTAACCATTACCTTTTTTCTTCCTCAGGCATGATTATAATGAAAGCAATTCATTTCCTAAAAACAGACAATTATTAGAAACTAAAAGTGTGGGAGAAATACAAACGTGGTGTTTTCTTCAGTGATTATGGTCACTTGTGTTGTTCCAACTTTGAATTAAACACCCTGACAGTCAGCTGATGGTGGGATGCATTTTTCAGAAAGGTTCTCTGATTTTAGACTAGGAAGGGCTATTGAATGCTCAAGTGCAATGATTTGTGATCTAGGGAATGGGGAAGATTCTTTGTGATTCACATTATTTCTAACATAAACAGAATTGGTCCCACCAAAGTAATTCTTTCTAATTAAATAGAAGGAATTCTTATCAAATCTCCAGGTTTTTAATTTGTGCATAATAAAGGTCTAAAAATTGGTGCTTTAGGAAATAAACTTAAGGAGGAAAAGTAAAATGTTTTTGTAGCACAGATTTTCATTTCACTGTAGATAATCGAATGCTCATGCTCAGAATTTCTTATAAAGGTTATTTCAGCAAGATAACCTATTCTGTGTAAATCATACCTATATTAAATTAATTGGAGCATTTTAAATAACAAAACAATTATTCTAAAATTATCTACATACACACTTTGCTAAGTATTATTTAAAATTAAAACTGAAATAATGTAGGTTCGTAGATTTCACTGGCAACTTTATTATACATTAAGGATATACTCTGTGTCAAGTCACATGCAATATTTTCCTGAAAATACTTTTCTTCATTATTATATGTGCTTCTCTTTTATTCTTTTTCACAACAGTTAAAATCAACCATCTTTGTTATCCCTTCATATTTAGAAGAACATTAAATATTTTTAGTCAGCTAAATTACATTTTAAATTCTTCTTTATTTCTCAATTTACAAGTACATTTCATGACACTCAGATTTTACAGATATTGATAATATATAAGAATTCTACAAGGCTTAATTAGAGTATAACTGAAATTCTAAAAAGAAAAGTGTCAGTAAGTACAAGATCCATTTCAAAATTGGAAGGACAATAAAAATAAACAGGTGGAAATATTCCACGTTAGGCTGCATTATGTAGGAAATACTTCCTTCTAGGAGAAACTTTTTTAAAGGTTATTTCTACTGAAGTATAATAGAAATAAAATGTGTTAATCCCTAACACACTATAATTTTTATGCTTGTAATTTGTGATTCACAGAAATACTTTTGCCAAGGCAATAAATATACCCAAGAACAATTTAGGATAAACATTAAGTTTTCATTACTACACAGTATATTCTCTGGCATCATAAATAAGGTGTGACCAGCAGAAGGCACTGTTACAATAAATATATACATACAGCTGCTCATTTAGAAACTGGTTGGAAATTCTGACAAGAGTTCTACAAACTTTACGCAGCACAAATATTCTTTTCATGGAGACATCAAGTTATAAATTTGTCCTGTAATTGTGAAGAAAAAACTCATTGCTTACTCCTTTTTGTGTCATTTTTATTTGGATTGCAGCCCATTCACAATTTTATTACCCTCATTTTTAACTTACTTAATTCATAAAAGAATTATGTGGTCACACTTACCATCTTTAACACTGCATTTAAGGAATGTTGCTCTCTTGAGAAAAGACTCAGACTGCTGAAGTTTGACAGGGATTCATGTAGACCCTGGTTGCAAACCAGCTTCTAGTTTCATTCTTATTAACCTTTCGAGGTTTGATCATAATTTGCTAGAGCATGCAGGCATGGTCTTTAATGGAACTGCTTGGGTGTACAAAAACACCTCTAATTAAATCTCTGTCAAACATACTCCTAACGATGTTGTTTAGTTTGTGTCGTATACAAAATCTCTTGAATGCCTCTCCAAGTTTACAAAATCCATGTTAAAGGAGCCAGCATTGCAAAAAATGTTACGGCATATGTTTGGATTTTTGTATTTCAGAGTCCTGACTACTTTATCTGAATTACAGATTTAGAGCTTTGTTATGTGTGATAGTTATGATAATATGATCACTAAAGGCACAGAGACAGGGAGACTCAAATCCCTTTGAAAATCCCTTTCTCTATTTCCTACAGCTGCTGCAGCAGTTTAATATCTGATAGAATGATGAAAAAGAACAGGCCGAACTCCAGTTTTAATAAAAATTTTAACAGGTCTACATATAGTTATGAAAAATGTTATTTGCAATGCCAATTTTTAATAAAATTTTCTTAAACCAAAGAAAAAATCCCCCAGGGGAACCTGATATGAATGTGTTTTTCATATGTACTATTTAAGGCTCTTTAAAGGTTAGGAAAGTGACTGATAAAATAAGTTCTATGCTATACAACACAAACCTGAATGCACTTGGACTTTTGCATTTTAATCAAATAAATAAGCAAAGCTTTCATTTTGTATATTGGATCAGAAACAAATATTACCATATTGCATTGTCAGTTTTTATTGTTAGCAATAAAAATTCATATTATTAAATAATGGCATTTTTAAACAAATCAAAGCACTGCTAACACACACATTAAAGTGCTCTATGATCTATGAACGCATAACACTAAGAAATATTACATTTTCATAAAACTGAAATTTTGCTCCTTGTGTTTTATGAACTTTAGAAATTAAATAGAATGTGAAAACACTTGTTTTCACAAGAGAAAATAAATATATTAGGTATGATGAATGAAATGTAATTTAATCCAAGAACATCCAAACTTCTGAAGAGCCTCTATAAAGTAGAACATATTAAATAAATGGAAGGCCTTTCATGCAGTGGCCTTCAAGGGTGCCCTGAACCATAAATACCTGTTCATCATGCTAACACTACCTAGGAAACAGTCACGGACAATAAGCCCAGGCCCAAAAGTGTCTCTCTTCACAGAAAATAGACGTAAGTGTTTATAGGACAGCAGACAGAAAAGGTAAATTTCAATTTACCATTCTGACCTGTAACGATTGCAAAACCAGAGGACTTTTAACTACCAGGATGCTAAACACAATCGAGGGGTTCTATTTTAACTTTAAATTGTGTGGACTGGCATTATCACCAGCAAAGCCCCTGTGTTGAGCGCTGATTGCATAGCAACACTTGTCAGTATTTCTGAAACATTCTGACTTCTAAGGAAGACTTTTTTATGCCATTCAGCCTGTGAAATATATTAACATTTTTTAAGACCTTGATAAACTTTTAGAATTAAAACTAGCTACACTAATACTAGATACCCCGTCTATTCTTTACAGAAGAGCATGCAAACTGTAACTATAAAGCACAGACTTTATTTTATCCCTAAATAAATATTCACTTTTGAAAACATGAAATTTATTATGCACTGAAATGAGAAAAGTAAAGCAGGACCCACCTCATTACTTTCTCTGAGAATTGCAAGGTTGGAATACTGAGCTATCCTCTCAATCTTTTGGTCCTTGTGTACATTTCCCAATAGAGAAATGACTGCAGTTAGTTCATACCGTATTTATAATCCTACCATTTAACATTTTTTGAAACGCAACTTTTATAATTCTAGAATCAAACCAAATTCATTGATCTATTTACTTGATATTTCCCTGTATTTTTAGTTAAAGGACATTTTTTTCAATGGGGTGAGGTGGGGTTTAGTGACCTTAATCAGGGGATTTGAAAAAAATTGATGGAATCAAGGTAACAAGGAAGAATGAAAGAATAATTTATTGCTATGACCATTTCCCTCCTTGATTTTTGTATTGGGATTACAGTGGATTATCTCCAACCAAATACTATTTATGAGATTCTTGTAGATAACCTTGATAAGTAACATGAACAGGAGAACAAGTTTCTGAGATCGTATCTGAAATGTAAATGTAAGCATTTGATTACAAAAGCTACGGCACACCAAAAAGATGAGAAGAAACACAGGTCACTAAAATAATGCTTTGACCTGAAGTAAGTACATCTTTACTTTCCTACTTCATTTTTATGCCATTTTAAGAAAGATAGTTGGATGTTTAATAACAGTGCGTTCAAATCATAAACCAAATTATAAGATGGTAGTTTAAATGTGATGGAAGGAATTCACATTTAAATATCATGACAATTTATAAAATAAAAACTGGGGAATATATCATTTTCCCAAAAATGTTTCACAAGCTGTATGATGTTCTTAGAAATTAAGAAATCTTATTTTAAAGCACATGTTCAAGCCCTTAATGAAAGCACTGATAAAAGACTTTAACACGTACAGCTCCATCTGGCCATGACAAATGACATGGACCTTTTGTACATCAAAGTATCTGCTCTAAAATAAATTGACATATTTTTATTCACATGAACTAAGACATTTACTTAAATATTAATAAGAACTGTTTTACTCTTGTTGGGCAAACAGCTACATTCCACAAGCAATCCTCCCATTCGCCAAGAAACGTACTAGATAAGTATAATTATTAATTTAATTGGAAATCACATAGAATTAATGTAACACATATTTGATGAGTAATTTAGCATTTTAACAATATTCTGCATCTTTTCCTCCAAATTTTACTGCAATGTTTTGCCAGTATGTTTTGGATTTCAGTTTCACTCAGCCCTTAAATAAAAGTTTTCATGTAATTGAAGAAATAAAGGGTAGTCTCTCTCCTTCATGGATTTTAGGTATAATAATTTTAAACTCTATTTTTATCTATAAATCTCAAAATATTTAAGAATGCAATATGGGGGCTGAGATTATAACTGCCTGAAAAGTTTAAGTTGCTATTTTTATCATCAAGAAAGTAGATAAAATATTAAATATCACCTAAAATTATCTCATTGCTTAACTTTCATAGTTTCCATAGAAACTGCCTGAGGCATTTCTAAGCCACAATGACCCTAACCATTGGTCTCTCTGAAAGCTTCTGCAAGCCTGACATTGATTTTCTAAAACTTGAGTTGGAATACATCACACTGAATGCATACATTTAGGGACCACAATATTTTGAAGGATGAGCACATTTATATAGAGATGGGGGTGGGGAGAAAAGAAATTCCTGAAGTAATGCTTTTTTTTTTTAACTTAGGAACATGGATTATCTATGTGTATATATCTTTATAACAAATAACGTGTTATAAAATTACTATAAAAGTACTCTAAGTTATTGCATATTAAGCAGTTCCCAATTTTCAATCTTCTCATTGGTCTTATCTGTACCACCCTAACTAAGGATTCCATGTAGTCATTACATATTTCTTACTTCATCAACTGTGTTTTTCAACCTCGCAGAATATTCTCCAAGATTTTCATACACCAAGAACATCTGAGAGGTCAGTCTCTTTTTGTTGTTTTCATATTCTAAAAAATTATACCAGCAGACAGCCTTTAAGAAAGGCAGATAACTGGGAAAACGTAAATTAGGATGTGATTATTCACATCACAAAGGAATTCACAGATGGCTTCATGTAAATAGGGAGCTTCTTATTTAAGTGTTTGTTTACAGATCATTAGCTACTTGACAAAGAAGCTTCAGGGCAGAGAAACTTCGAGCTCAAGTGCTGGGAGACACTGCCAATTGGAGATCAATCAGAAATGACGTCCCCAAAGCACCCAGAGAAGCAGTGTGAGAATCGGAAAACATGGTTTATAAAAATAAATATATAACAAGAGAAAAATATTATTTATTTTATATGTGGGTATGTGTGTGTGAGAGAGAAACAGTGCCAGATAGAGAATATATCTATATGTGCAGATATAAAATGCGTGGATACACACACACAGACGCACGCACGTGGAATAAGACACCCAACAAACTGGCTAGATTTCCTGAGTTTATTTTGGAGTTTTAAAAGTGATTCACAGATTTTTTTTAATAAGTACATCCATTCATACAATATATCAAATGTCCACCTTTAAGCCTTATAATCTAATCATTGGCAGAAACCTAATTTCTCATACAAATTAATTGTATTCTTAGCACAACAAATTTATTAAATTCTTGCTGTGTACTAGACATTTTGCTAAACACTAAAGAAAATAACAAAGCATTAAGACCTTGTAGAAACAAAACACAATTTTAAGTGTTATTTTCTATAATGTGGCCATTGATGTTTACAAATTTACTATTAGAAAATATTAGATTCTAATGGATTACTTACAAAACTAATACCTTTGTTTTGACTGTGAAGATCACAGATCTGGCTCCCAAGCCCGTTAGAGACATCCTCATCAGTTGGGGTTATAAGTGTAAAATGACTTGTGGTTTTGTCTCCGATAGATGTTCCCTCTCTTATTAATTTTGAAAGACAATTTCAAAATGCATCTGGGGGCGAGAGGAATAAAGATGAAAACATACAAATTCCTACTAAATATCCACTTGCTTTATGGTCAAGGCAAACATAACCTTTCAGTTATTAACTATTAATGACCACTAGTCTCTTGAGGATTGCCAAATAAAAGTTTAAAACTTTGGCTGAAAAATGAAGAGCAAGTAATTTCAAAGTTTTTGTTCTCTTATACTTCTTAAATATCAGAAAAATAAGTTTCCAGATGAGAGAATTTTTGCAGGGATAGACCCTTGTTCACATTATTTGGCTTGCTCAACATGCTCTGTCTCACTCCAGTGCAATTCCAGAACAATGTATTGATAGTTCCCTGCATGCTAATACTGGTTTGAGAAGTGGGACAATAAAACATATACCCAGACTATGCTTTCCAAGAGTTTACCCATATTATTTCATATTTTGCCCTATATGATAATTATTCATTCTTTAAATAGTATTATGATAGCAAACTTAGAAACCTTGTTAGACTTTTGAAATAAGTCCAGAAATTTTTAGTGCTTTATATTTACAACAAACTTTGATCTTAGCACCCACATTTTATATAGGGCTCTTAAACCAATCTAGATAAACTAGAATAAAGAGAAATGTTAATGCACCATTAATTTTAAAGCACTTTAAATCAACTTTCCACCCACATTTTCAAAATACATGCAAATTGCTAAAGTGTCTTATTTAGAACACAAAAATCACATAGAGCACAGAAGAAAGCTACCCCTTCTTTCAAGTGAGTAACTGGACTTTTTAAAAATTGCTTTGAAGTCCTACTTGTGATACTTCATTTGGATTTGGGGAGGGAGGGTTAAAGAATAAAGCAAAGTTGTATAGAAAGAAGAAAAAGTGTAAAAGGGAGAAAAGAAAAACAAGTTTCTTATTACAGCTAAATCATTTCAGAAAAAAAGAGAGATGGATTTGGCAGTAACCACTAAGTCAAAGTATGATACACTAGAACGACAATATAAGACAAACACATGTATTAAAGGTGTACACTTCAAAGCCAGAAAGCAATTCACAACGTTCTAAATCTTTCTTACCACTCTTTTGGAATAGTTTCCTTTATTTCAACACCATTCCATCCTGACATTCCATCACAATCCAGGCATTCCTTGCAAGTAACAGTGTGTGTCGCTAAATTCACAATAAGTATGATATATTTAACTACTAAAGAAATCGCAAACTACAAATCATGTAAAGTATTAGAAATTTGGACTTTAGACATTTTAATTCAGTTTCACAATAATAAATCTAGGTATATAAATTGACTGTTATAACCTCTAAATACACTAAATATATTTGTTTCTCATCCTGTCACCTAGGCATACAAGTGCGAAGTATTGATATACTCTGAATATTTGGGAACTGCTTAATTAGGATACCAAACATAATTTTTAAATGTGATACATTAATGATCACATAAGGATTTGCTTTTCAAAGAGATGTGTAAGTAGCCTGGCTAGACTGCATTTCACTGATAGAAATAATTCAGTGAGTCTTAAAAAAATTAAGCCACAAATTAACGAGACACAAGTTATTTTGATTTGCTTTGGTTTTGTTGTTTATTTTAATATAAATTTGCAATGACTGCTTTATAGGGTATAACCTCCTGGAGTGTTCACAACTGATACTGGAAGATCCTGGGTCTTTCAAAAGCTCTGATCTTGGAAATATTCTGAACTTCCTGAAGTGGGTGCATGTACCTGAGAAAAATTCCCAGGACCTACAAGTTCACCTTCTCACATGCTCTTCTGCCCAAGACTGCAAAGGCTGGATATCGTGGATATCAAGTCAAAAACACCAGAATAATTTGATAAAGAAATTTATTTTTTTGGCATATTGGCAATTTTTTTAAAAAATGAGCAGCTTTGAAGTTATAAAGAATTTATTTCATTTAGTCAGCTGAATTTAAAAAGAAATACTAAGTCTCAAATATTAACTAGTACCATTTAAATAAGAAATTTAAAATTGATAATTTTAAAAAGATTGACTATTTAAAAATCAAAACAATTTTGAATTGAAATAGTTCTGAAAAGATAAAATATTTTCAAGTAAATGTTAAACAATATTTAAATACAGATGACATTTTAAAGTAAGAGTATTTTTCAGAAAAATTATTTCAAAAGTCTTGTTTGAATTAACTTCATTATATTGAACAAAGTAACTCTTGTTATTAAGTCTACTTCTTTCTACAGGTTTCCACTTAAAGACCAACTTCACAAAGTGACAGCACATTATTTAACGACAGAGGAAAGTACTTAGTACCTGTCTTTTTCTGTGTTCCATCAGATGTACTGGATTTTGCTCTAAACCACACTACGCGTTTAAGGTCCATGTGTCTCTGAATAGGTGACAAAACTGGTAAAAACCTGTGCCATCCGCTACAACCACCATCAGCAATACTCTAGGTTTTTCTGAAGAATATTTTATAATTCTATTCTTAAAAATATGCTTTGTACTTGTCCATTTAGAACTAGCAAAGAGAGAAAGATATGTTTTGCGTAAGAAAAAATGATGGCATTACTTTCCTTTTAATCAATATATCAACCATTGGATGAATATCAATATTTATTCTGAAAGAAACTAAAAGAGATGATTATTTCCACTGACCAAAGAAACTGTTACTTAGAATATCATTTAGGAGGGTGTTATTCCTGATAATAAAGATACAATTCCATCATATCCAAAATGTTTATAATAAATATCTATAAAGTTTAGTTAATACCTCACTTGTTTTTAACCCAGATGGATATGCATTGAAGTATATTTAAAAATTGATAAAATGTATTTATATAATGTCATCATAGTTTAAATCTTTTCTAACAACATTGCTTGTTTTTATTACAACATATCAACTAGTGTCTCAAATGCTTTTAATATTGAACTTTGGATCTTTCTTAAGAAAACATTGACTATAAAATTTAAATAACTATTCTGTATCTGAAAAAAATTGGCCTTAATGGATAGTAAGGACACAATGACGTAAACTGGTTCAATATTTAAACAGAAGTTAGCAAAATAATTTTAGGTTAAAAATGACTGGAATGGAAATGCTTTAATATTTTATGTAAAATTACTGCAATTCTGTGTATACCTAAAATGTTATACCTGAGAAACCTTTAAAAAACAGCACACAAATGTGGAGAGATGAGCCAAATCAGGATTAAATAGCAGAAATAACAATATTCAATGCCAATGAGCTTGGTTAGAACACATCAAGCCGCTTGCTCATGCGCTCTCTCTCTCTCTCTCTCTCTCATTGCTATCTATTTTATCTGTGTACAAGGATGTGGAGAATGGTAGCTACAACAAGCCCTGTAACACTATCTATCAACAGGAGGCAGAAACATTCCAATTGAGACAGAATTAAAAGATGAGGTAGATGGATCAAATAGCTAGATTAGATAGAAGGATAGATGGATAGATAGAGATGGAGAGATTTAGACAGATAAATATAAATGTGATTAGTCTTATAAAGTCCTTTAATATTCCAAGTCTTGGAGTTCTCCTCTTCCATTTCTTCTTTCTTTTTTTCCCCATAGAACCATCTCCTCCTCCATGGTGCCTTTGTTCCAAGTGTTTTAGTTGGAAGGTGAAAGAATTGAGCCAAGCAGAAAGAGATGTCTGTAACAATGGACAACTGTCTAAAAGTGGAACTCAAAGGAAGAGATATCTTTATTTTTGTAAAGGGTCTCAAAGAGATCTACACCATGATTAAGGCTTCTTCTATCCCAAATTGATGGTTCCTAACATGTTCACTTTTTAACTAGGTATTTGAGGATTCACCAACCATACTTCTTTGTTCTGTTGTCTGTCTCAGCTCTGAAAATAATATTACTATCTTGGGATGCAAACAGTTTATGAAAATGAGTCTTTACAAAATAAAAGAAAAATCGCTTTTAAAGCTTTGGAAATAACAATTTTTTAATTCCAGCTTTCATGTACTGACACTACACACTGGCAGTGAGCTTGGACATGCTGAAGGCTGCTGCCACCCCACGATGGCCCACTGGCTGACCTGTAAAATTTCACTTTATAGTAGCAAGTTTGTACCCTCAAAATCATCACCATGGTTTAAAACTGAATATAGCCTGGGTAAACATCTAAGAGACAGGCTTACAACAAATATCCTTGAACTTTTTATTTTAATTTTTAAGAAAGTACAACAATAGGGAAGGAAAATATCAGCAAGTTATAACATTCTTGGGTTTATCTTTATATAAATGAATCCATTAGAACTAAAAGTCAATAGGCAAGTTCTGATGCCAAGATTTTCTCCTAAGAAGTTTATGAGACACAAAATCTCTCAGCTTTACTTAGTTAAATACACAAACAGGGGATTACTGTGAGGGGGGAAAGTGCTATGAGAATTATGGTTAGTCGTAGAAAATGGTGAAATATTTACACAAATCATATCCTCATTTTGTGCATGTTTTTATAGTAAGATGATAATTCTTTAGCCATTTTTTCGAAATATTCAAGATTAAAAAATACTTGGATTGACTGATAAGTATTTTTCTGCACAATGCATGCAATATGATTAGAATAGAAGAAAATGACATTTATACCCATTATAAAATAAAATTAAATTATTTCCCTGTATATCAAAATGTGTGGTTATACTACATCTATTGATTTTAGACATAATAATTTAAATTATAATGTAATTCTAGATTATATTTTATCTACATATGTCTAAACCATAGCACATTAAAATGAGCATCTGGGGTCCTTCTTGGGATTGATGTCAACAAACTTATACAGAATATTTATTATGTATATTATTTATCCTTCTATATATAAGTGACTATAGTAGAGTTGCATAACTTGGAGGATTTGGTAAGTGGTAATGGGTCTCAAGAGACCCTCTTTTCCTTTACCTCTCCATCCTTCCAAGAAACATTCAGGACTTGCAAATGATACATTTAATGTTTCATACTATATTAGAACATGTTTTGGGGGCTAGAGCAGTGCCTCAGCAGGTGCAGTGCTTGCCTGACATGCATGAGGACATGGGTTCAAACCCCAGCACCACGTACACAACTAAGTGTTAGAGAAACAAAGACCAGATGAAAAAAGTAAATAAAATTGATTTTCTAAAAAAAAGGAAATATGTTTTAGCAATACCTTTCTAAAATTGATAACATACAGGATGAATAAAATTCTAAAGTAAAAATATAAATATCACATACATTTATAGAACAATTGTAGAGTCAAAATAAGGGTGCTTAAACATCTCAGCCCATTTTATACAATCTTGTTGGTCCACTAGATTCAGAGACACTGTGAATCAGTGTCAATGTACTCGTTGAAATAGAATTATATACAGACCTCTCCATCCTTCGTTAGCCAAAAGGTTGTAGTCATAATCACCAATATGCACATCATAAGTATCAAATGATTTATATTTTTAAAATCTTTCAAAAACAATCTCCCCTATATTCGTTAAAAATTGTGCTTAGCATCCATTTCAGACATTTTTTAGTTTGTACATAAAATTGTCATATATAATAATTTTTCCTTATAAAAGCTCTTAATAATAAAGTGCTCAAGCACTCACTGCACATGTGCAATTTTGTGCAAGATTTTCCTTTAGAAAATATCCACGTCTGACTTTGGCGATTGCCATTTTATCTTCTGGTTCTGTCTCCCAGGACCACTGGACTCACACACCTCAGGCTCATTGGTAAGACTCACCACTTACATACCACTTTTCATCTTTAAAGCTCCTGGCAAACATTAATGGTAACCAATGGTATTTCCAGCAAAGAAAACTATATATTTGAATAATATCCATATGAAGAAGAGGTGTCATGTTTACATAACAGGTTCTGTACCCTTTGAACCAAGTTCCAGGACTCCAAAGTCCTCTACCTTTGGCACACTATAAACTGGATTATTTACCTACTAGAGCTTAAAGATACACAGAGACCTCATAGTTTCCAGATGAAAAAAAAAAAATGAGAGTCTAAAAAATAAATGACTAACCCAAGATAAAACAATGAATTTGTGATAAGCACAAACTGATTTACTAATACTAAGTTATTGCTAATGTTTGTTTTTTTAAAGAGAGAGGGACAGTGAGAGAGAGAAACAACTTTAGTTTTTCACATGGCCTTCGTTGCTCCAACACTCAGTTGTGTACGTGGTGCTGTGGTTTGAACCGGGGTCCTCGTGCTTGCCAGGCAAGCGCCGAAACCCCTGAGCCACCGCTCCAGCCCCACTAATGTTTATTGAACTTTAGCAATGTGTTAGGCAATGTATCAAACATTTGACCTGGATTATCACCCTGTGATAATGATAGAATTATCCCAGTTACTATTCTCTACTATTTTAAATTAGTAGATTACTGAAATATGCGGATAAAAACTGAAATATTTAGGAAGTCATTTTCTTTAACATAAACACCCCATAACAGGGAGATACTTAGTCATTTTTAAATGTACAAATTGTATTTTTGCCTAAGTTTCTATACAGTTTCTTATCCAAAATCTAGAAAAATCAATTTAGCAAACAACAGTCCAAGTGAAGGAATTGGTCATGTATTTAGCATCACGAAAATAAATTTTTAAATTAGAATTTTCCATTTTATTGTAATGAAGAATGTTTCTTTAAATAGCAATCATGAAATCTATAGTAATTTCAATGCTCTTTTACTAACAAAGAAGTAATGGGTTCTGTTTCCAAAGGAACTCAGTACGGAAAGTTTGTGTTGGCAGAAAAAAACATATAAATAGCTTTTTATAAGTTAAAGAATAGGTCACAATACAAAAACCTGTCACTGTATGTTTTAGCCAAGAAAATACATGCAGCCCATTTAATGCCGATAGTAGTTACGTTCATCAATGATTTCATAATATTAAAATCCTCCCAAAATAAAACAAAACAAGGTAGAAATAACTCATTACCTACACATGACAAACTACTTGACAGACCTAGTCTCTCTTCTAGAATCAATATACTCAAGATTATCAAACATAAATATTTGAACATATCTAACAAAAACCATATTATTTATGGTGGATCAATATATATCTGCTCACTTCTCAAATAGTTCTATTTTTTTCTGTTGGACTCTTTCCTAACAGTGATGAGAAAGAGTTTTCCATACAAAACACTATTGTATACATTTTAGACCTCAAACCTTGTTTATACATTAAATTTGATTTGTGTGTTTTCCCCCAAATTATAAATTAGTAGGATAAAATTAACAACTGACATTGAGAAGCACATGATGCTTACGTTGTCGTGGACCACGTTATCTAGAGTATGTATAATAACCTGCTCATATATGAAAACATTCTTAGAAGCTCCAGTAACAAAACCTAATTTAAAGCCTCAGAGCTGACAGAATTTTTAAACAAAGTCTTAACAGGATATGAAATTCATCCAGATCGTCTTCTTGTTACTTTGTTTTATTATTTATTTCCTAATTTCATGCCCATTTCATAAATGCAAGTCATGTGCTTAGAAACTATACCCAATCTTAACATTTTCTTTATTTCATCTGTTTATTTTTGTAAGTAAAAGAAAAAATTGTTCTTAATTTTTTCCAACGTAACTAGATAATTTCTCCCATTCACAAATATATCTGACCAGTTTCTCTTGGTCACCATTCATTTAGAGTATAACATTCCACAAGCTAAACCTCTTAACTACATACAGTATGTCAGTGAAAACAATTACAAAAGCAATTTAAATAATTTAAGTCTTCCTTTTATCATTGAAGGTATTTTACATACATATTCAATGATGCAAACTGTGAATAAATGTTCTCTGAAGCCAAGCACAAAGTTGCCTTTCTGTGTCACATTTAGTCCATATTGTGGACAGTATTGTGGTAGATTGCGATGTTGGCACCAAGCAACGCTCCCCACTTCCCTTGAAAGAGTACTATACATCCCAGTGCATTGCTGTGTGACTCCATGTGTCCTCCTGCAAAAGGAGAGCACATTGATATCAAAGTTGGCCTTTTTTGAACTGGGCTATAAAGAGTGTTTGCCTACCATGCACAAGGTCCTGGGTTCAATCCCTAACACCACCCAACTAAATAAATAAAACAAATAAATAAAGTGTTGTCTATATGACTTTCTCTGTCCAGTAAAATGCAAACCAAATGACAGGGCATCAGTTCTAAAAAGCAGAACTTCAGGAAGTTCCTGCTCTTTGTTATCACCATAGAAACATGTCCCCAAGAGTAGTGGCTCCTTTAGTTTACTCTACATGGAAAACTAGAGAGCTGCAGAGAAACAAGAAAACACCTCGATCTGTGAATTGCTGAGATTTGGGGTTTGTGTGCAAATGTAATAAAACCTAACAAAAGCTGATTGATATTTGCTGTATGAGACTGGTTGTACTATATAGTTTTTCAGAGACATTAAACAAATTTTCCCAAAAGTTTGAGATTTGGAATTTATATGTAAGAATTCTTTTATGAAAGACTTTCTGTATCTTGGTTTTTCTTGTCTACAAAAAAGAATAGTAATTTTTTTTCTTCTTATCTCTTACAGTTACATTTTAGAATTATTTTGGAGATTAAATGAGTATAAAATGTATTTTATACATATATAAATATGTATAAAATACTGAGGGCAGTGTCTGGCAATAAATGTTAATTGTTGTTTTAATTATTATTGTTAGTTCCAGAGCTTACTATGAAATCACTTAGCCACTCTGACATCGCTTACTCATCTGTGGACTAGAGATAATAATACCTTTTTATACACAGGGTTGTTGATGTAAATGAAATAAAATATGTGAGATTTCCTTCAAAGGTATTATTAAACTCCTGACTTAAGTATCATTTAACAAGACAATGGGCCATTGTCATGAAAATATACAGCTATAGCCATTATAAATGTACCAAGAACTTGCAAAAAAACTTCTTCAAGAATCTCAGCTCTTCACATAACAGCAAGCTCTTACGTGCAAAGAAACAGATAATCTAGATATGTGATGTCTAATAGAACTTTCTGTGCTACTAGAAATGCTCTGGACCTGCGCAGACACTGGTTACACATGGACATTGGGCACTTGAAATGTGGCTAGCACAACAGAGAAAATGGTTTCTTCATTTTATTCAATTTTAATTTATTTATATTTAAATATTCACATGTAGCTAATGACTAACATATTGGACAGCTCAACTCTAGAAGTTAACATGTTCATCAGAAAACTCAATGGTAACTACTTTTACATTTGGATTATGGTTTTGGAGTCTTTTTCCCATTAAATAGGGAAGTTCAAGGAGGACAAAACCAGGCAACAGAATATTTAAATGATAGTTATTCTGGAGAAAATTCTAGAGAGTCATTTGCACACGATGATGAGTTGACTATAGATTGGTTTTCCACAAGCTGCCAATAGCAATAAAATAAAGAAATTAGTGATCGTGATGTGCTGCTTTCATAAAGCAAAGCTCTAAGGGAGGAGAAGAAACCTTGATGATAGCATAGAGGCTGACCTGTGAGAGCCAGGTACTCTGGTTTCAAATCCTGAATAAAGAGCAGCAAACACTCTAGAGATGGGATGATGCACCACCCCAATTACACCATGCTGGCCCAGCTTTCATCTGGGCCACACCACTAGCTTGAAAATAGGTCTCCTGATTTTTATTCTTACACCATGTCATCTATTCTCAACATGGCTACCTGTGGAAATAAGAGGCCAAAATCACAAAACTCATGTCACACTCTTCTTGAAACCTATCAATGTTCCATCACTACTGTCAGAATAAATTCCAACCTTTACTATGACCTATAAATTCCAGTATGATCTGGTCCCATGTCAGACCATGCCCTCATCTGATGTCTCTTCCCCCTCTTTTGTGATATCCCAACCATTCTGCCTTTTTCAGTTTCATGACACCTCCAACTCTCTCTCCCACTTCTTCCTAACATACTCTTTTCACCTCCTCCTCTTGTACTGACTTGCTTAACCTCTACTTGCCCTTCCTCCCTTGGGCACCATCTTCTGCTATACATCTCCTTCATGTTCCTTAATCAAGTTTGTGACTCTTGCTCATTTGTATCACCAGTGTTCCACGCTACCAGGCAGTCAGAAGTGTATCTATGACATATCTGCTTTGTTCCCTGCAACATTTTCAGCACTTAGCATACTCTATAAAGGTATTGAATGACTGAATGAAGGAATCACCTTGTCTCACTATTCTTGTTTCATTAAAATACCCACCATCTCTCTCTCTCTCTCTCTCTCTCTCTCTCTCTCCCCCTCTCTGTCATCCTCAGTAGTCTTGGCCACACTGGCCTTTTCTCCTCAGCTTTTAAGCATGCTGATCCCCCTCTGGCTCAGCCCTGAACTATGATCTTCATCTAGTGTCCGCACAATGTACCTCCTGTTCCAATGCCACTTTTTCCCCTTCAGAGACATATTTCTTTAAGTGACATCTTCACAAAGTTTCTACTTATTCTTCATCCACTCGCAGCTTGCTCCTTTGAGCTTTGCTTTCTGCCCTATAATATATAAAATTACAGTCTCAAATTTTAACAATTTCCCATAGTTGCCAAATCTAATAGCACATTCCAAAACGGAAATCACCCAGAATCTCACCATATTAGCATTCAACTGGTTTCATTTTTCTCTATTCACTTTCAGGTCTTACCACATGCATTCATATAGGTGTAATTAATGGTAATTTTTATATTATAGTATGAAAGTTGCTACCTTATCATTATAATTTTTATATAGAAGGATGTCCATATTTTCTGATGTGATGATATAGTATAATTAACCTACTTTCATATAATTAGACTTATTGTGTTACTTGGCTTTGTGTCTCTGTGACAAGAACAACTTAGAGTAGGAAAAGTTTATTTTGGGCTGACAGTTTCAGAGGTTCAGACCATGGACAGCCAACTCCCTTGCTTGCTATGGGCCTGAGGTGAGGCAGAAGGACTTGGAAGAGGAAATCCTCTGAGACCAAGTTTCCAAAGACAAAAATATAAACTCCAAAAGTATCTCCCAGTGATCTGCCTACAGTTATTACCCAGTCCAGTAATCCTTTCAAAATATGAATCCATGAAGTGGATTAATCCACTGATTAGGCTACAGATTTCATAATCTAATTATTTTACCACTTAACATTCCTGCATTGTCTCATGCAAGTTTTTAGGGGTTGTCTCATGTCCAAATCATAACACTTACATACCAATTAAAAACACTTTCTATCAATTAAAAAAATAGGAAGATATCTTCATGAACTTGATATTTCCCTGTTCTAGATTCTATCCTTCAATTTCTAGGAATAGGAATATTGAGTTAAAGGATATGACTATGCTTAGTATTCTTGAAAAGTACTATCAGATTTCCTTGAATACTAACAATTTTCCTTATATACTCCAGTTCTCAGTGTAAATCATTAAAATATGAGCATACTCCACTCTGTTTTCACCACTGAGCTTCTCCATCCCTATCTCTACCTGATCTCTCTACCTATTCCTTGGTCTTCCCACCTAGAAAATACCTACTCACTCCAAACCATGATCATAATTCTTTGCAGTTGCTTTCGTTTTCTGTACTATGATTCTCTCCTCTCCCAGGCTTGTATCAGTTCTTATTAGTCTTCCCACAGAGTCCCTCCATCTAATTACTTCTGCTCTCCAGGAATCAAGTATATATTACTAAGGTAGATCTCACAAAACTTGCAAAACTTTTTACTTTTGCTTTGTTGTTCAATGTATTTATAGGAGCAGCCTAATTCTACTTTTCAAAACCCAATTTAATTTTAGTGAGTGGTGAATTGTAGTTAGAAGTGAAACCAGGGACACCAACAATAAGAAATGGTATAGTTCATGAAATAATCCCCAATCAGTGGATAAGTTATAAGATTAGGGAGGAAAAACCCTAATTTTTTTTCCTTAGACATATCAATACAAGAACTTTAAAAATGAACTCAGAAATGTAAATGTCCCATTTTAACTCAGTTCATTGTAGTGATAGGGACATAGATATAGACTAAAAATGACAGAGATGCCTTCCCCTTTACTGTAGGCAAACATCACTTCCCTCTTGAAAACACAACAACCTGTTGTAGAGAAAAGAAACTACTAAAACAGAGAGAGGCAGATAAGTGCAATGCTTTGGAGGTTGTTCAAAGATTGGGAAGAAGGAGGGTGGTCTGGGGGCACGGAATACTCAGTTTGCCTGCCTTGCCCATGAATCGTTCTCAGAAAATCTATTACCTATTCTTGAGATGCCAAGCTAAGTGGTGAGTCCACAGAGCAAATAAGAATGGGAATGATTTAAAAACATCCAGTTTATGCCTTCTTAACTCTAAACAGATTCATTCTCCAGAATACGAGGTCACAAGCTCACACACAGGCACTCATGTACAGAATGTAACCCAGGAGGGGCACAGTGGTAGAGCTGGGCTCATGGCAGCAGGAATCACATGGAAGGAAAGGGGATGGTGAAGGAAGAGGCATGAGGGACCCTGCAGAGGGTCTTGGTCTATATTCAGAGGGAGGGTAAGGAAGATGTTCACTCAGAAACTGAAACCAGTTACAACCAGAGAATACAAGAGCAGAAGAGATGGACGCACTTCAGTTATACATCCTGGATGGTGCTCCATGAGATTTCTGTGTATCCTTAGCCAAAATCCCCCCCACTTCCAAACACGGCTGGAGTCTGTTCCCTCTCCTTGGAATCAAACAGTTCCTGAGAAAGGAATAAGTCAGACATATGCATTCATCAAAATACAGAAAAAATATGCTATCTATATTGTATTGTGTGCATGTACAAATATGTAACTCCCATCAGTACGTACCACTGTAATGCACCAATAAAAAAATGTGGGGGAAAGAAAATATTTCTAAAAATGAAAAAAAATATATCATCAAAGAATACTTATGATTAGAAAAGGCTGATGATATAACTGAGAAAAAGCATGTGTGATCTCAACTGTGTTTAAAACACACACACACACACACACACACACACACACATACACACACACACTTAGAGAAGTAGACCACAGTTGCACAAAGGTGATTCAGCAACCTAGAGATAAGTCAGCATGTTGCACAGAGTTCACATCATTGCAGGTAGTTAAGGCAACTATTTTGTTTTTATTTTTTAATTTAATAAATTAAATGATTATTTAAATTTTGCTTGCCCTCATATTAGCAAGTGCCATGAGCCATGTATATGCAGACGTTGGAGACCAAATGAGCATGTTCATGATTTAGTCACTCAGTTCCAGCTACCCATCACCAGCCACTGTGTTGGCTTTGAAAATTATATAATTTTAAATTATATTTAATCATTGTCATCTATGGACCACTGGAAGTACAGGCAACATAAGAAACATTAATGTTGACATGTGAATAAATGAGAACGGACCAAAGCAAGTGCACTAATATTCCAAATTTGTATTAAGAGGATTTCCACCATATCCATAATATGCTAAAATCATCTGATCAAGATGTCTTTGGTATTTCCAAAACAGAGAAAATATTGAATAATTATGTCATATTGACTTTCCTTTATTGGAAAGTAAGATCTCCTATCTGCATATATTATTTCTTAGTAGTGCTTGAAAATATCCTAATGCTTTCTCCTTTATTTAATCCTATGGAAAAAAGCATAAGATTATTTTTAAATGGATTCATTTTATAAAGTTTAAAGGGAAAGACTTAAAATATTAGCTAATGAGAATATGTTTTGTCTTCTTTGATACCATCAACACTGATTTCAATCTATATTTTAATGTATATTTGGTCTCAAAACCTATTATTTAAATATTCATTTGTCAAC